>JAPQRQ010000017.1:1646654-1668790 GCA_037367365.1 Apogon talboti
ACATTTCTGAGCGTGCACATACAAACATCAGAGCTGATCATTACAATTATGTGATTATTCCCACTTATTGGATTTTTATGGTCATGTAAACGGTAAAAGTGTTTGACATTGTGCCTCAAATCAACAGGTGTCATTTCCATCACTGAGTTTAATTATCCCCTAAAAAAAACGGCTGATTATCGGACACAAACACATTTCCACATCATTTCAGGAGTTCCACGAAGTTCCGTTCCTGAAAAAATTCAAGTTCAAGAGACAAGACAGGATGTACCCCAAGGAGGCCCCTCCCCAAACGCTGACCGCAACCAAGTCCGAACCCCGGGCCAGTGCATCCAGCGCCCCCCCTCTGCCCATGTCAGAGGGAGCTCCTGCAGGTTCGAGCAGCCATGTGTGGATTCTGTATCATTACGGAACGCATCAAGTCACTTGATGACAGTAATAAAGCAGTGGTCTAAATCAGACACCCATAACCTCCTGAGACCCAGGAAAGTCAAAGATGTGGCCTTTTTTTTTTTTTTTTTTTTACATTAAATAATTATCTCAATTGGCAGAATACAACAGTTTTTTCACATACATTTATTTATTTATATATTTATGAAATGTCCTTTGCAGTGGACAGGGCTAGGTTTTTTTTTTTTGTTTTTTTTTAAGTAAAGCTGTGAAATTCTTGTCCCCTACAGAGGACAAAAATACATTGCTTGGTCTCAAGAGGATAAGACATTATGACTGGACTGTGTGAATGTGAGAGTGAATGAATAATGCATCAGTTATGTAAAGTGCTTTGAAAAGAAATCCAATCCATTATTACTGAGAAATAGCTCTGTACCCTGAGTGTGTGTTTGTGCCACAGACAAACCTCTTACTGGTATGAAGCTGATGGCCGTCGGAAAGCTGACCAAGAACAAGGATGATCTAAAGGTTTTCGTGGAGGAGCTGGGTGGAAAAATAACTGGCACAGCCACCAAAGCCTCTCTGTGCCTCAGCACTAAGAGTGAGTGACCAGTTTGGAAAAGGAGAATTGATACAGCGGGCTGTGATGAATCAGCCGGAAATCGGTCTGATTCACGATCTGTAATGGCACATCTCTGATATGTTTTCACAGAGGAAGTGGAGAAGATGAGCAAGAAAATGGAGGAAGCGCGGGACGCTGGCGTGCGCGTGGTGTCTGAGGACTTTCTCACAGACATTAAGTCATCAGGCAAAGCCCTCCAGGAACTGGTGTCCCTCCACGCCATTTCACCCTGGGGCGCCGAGGTCAAAGTGGAGGCTCAGGCTCCATCTGTGGCCTCCAAATCTGGGGCGTCGGCTACCAAGAGCACAGGAAGAGTAAAAGAAGAGGAAGGTGAAGACTGGACACTTCTGTTTTATGTGGATGCTTGTGCACAAGAAGAATACCTTTCACATCAACATACAGGCCTGTGCTCAAGTCCCAGGCCAACTGTAGCTCTGTTCTTTTCAGGGTTTATTTCTCAGTTTATTTCAGACAAAAACAAGAAAATGTAGTAAATATGTACATAGTATTGAAATACGCCAAAAAAATTCAGACATAAATGGCTTCAACAAGTAAATTAGGTATTTAGTGTGACCTCTGGGTTCAGTACATTGTGAGCTCTTCTGGATCGACTTTCCTAAATCATCTTAGTATACTGTACTCAGACTCCCTGAGAACTTTCCAAAGTTTTCCTCATACTACATATTTCCTGTATGTTACAGTTGTACGTGTGTTGACACAGACTGAGAAATGCATAAATGTATTTCTTTTATTGCAGGTGGAAGCAAAGCCAAGAAGATGAAACTAACGGTCAAAGGAGGAGCTGCTGTGGATCCAGACTCAGGTAGGTTTACATTTACATCATTTTTACAGACACCAAGCACTTGATTTGAGTTGCACGTGGGCTAAGTTCTCTTGTATTTTTGGTTTCTTCTTCCAACCGCGTTGATATGTTAGGTTTGGAGAACAGTGCTCATGTTTTGGAGCAGAGTGGGAAGATGTACAGCGCAACCCTGGGTCTTGTGGACATTGTCAGAGGAACGAACTCTTACTATAAACTGCAGCTGCTGGAGGACGATGTACAGAAACGGTCAGTAACGCTGAGGAACTGTACGTAGCAGCTGTAACATACCATAATTATCCCCTGGAATTAATAAAGTATTCTGATTCTGATAGAATTATTTTGGACAATGTGTTCTGAGAAGTAATAAAAGTGTGTAAAGGTCAGTTAAAGAACATCAGATATGAAGATGGTCATGTGTGTGGCTGTCCACCACCAGATACTGGGTGTTCAGGTCATGGGGCAGAGTGGGAACCACCATTGGAGGCAACAAGCTCGACAAGTTCCACGACAAGAACTCCGCCATGGACAATTTCCTGGGCGTGTACAAGGAAAAGACGGGCAACAACTGGGGATCCGCCAACTTCACCAAGTATCCCAACAAGTTCTACCCTCTGGAGATCGATTACGGACAGGTACGCACAACACAAGCAGAAATTCAGAAGGGAAGACGTTTCAGTTTGTGTGTCTGATTGGCTTTTGTTGCTGTGACTCAACAGGACGAGGAAGCAGTGAAGAGGCTGACGGCAACTGCAGGTACAAAGTCTAAACTGGGCAAACCTGTCCAGGAGCTCATCAAGATGATTTTTGATGTTGAGAGCATGAAGAAAGCCATGGTGGAGTTTGAGGTAAGATTATATGCAAACATGCCAGATGAGAAAAAAAAAAACAAGTAGTAGTTAGTCTTCAGTGTGAATCAGGGGTGTCAAAGCCATGTTGGTTCAGGGGTCACAGAGTCCAGTCTGATCCCAAACAGGCTGGACCAGTAAAAGAAGAAGTGGAAAAAACTGAAAAAGCACAAGTTTTGGAAATCCTTACATTGTATCGTGATGTGCTTTGTTAATAAAAATGTAAAAAAATATATAATAATAGGTGGAAAAAGTAAAATCACATTATGAAAATGTTTTACATCTACAAAGTATCCTTTAAAAATGTGAATAACATGAACAATATGAAATTTCTTAACCCTTTATAGTTCACTCATAGAAATACTCTGGAAATCCAAATTTGTGTTATTGGAGGACATATTTTATGTAAAAAACAAAGGTCAGTGCAGTTGAACTATATTTGGTTCCTTCAGACCCCTGGTCTAAATCCATGATCTGCTCAAGCAGCAGTGTTTTTCTTTTAACCAGGACAATTAGGTTTCATTTTATTACGTTCTTGGAGAATTTCAGCAGAGGATTAAATGTTTCTAAAATAAATGACCCATGTTTCTTAGAGGCTCACTTCCTATTGTTGTTTACAGATTGATCTCCAGAAGATGCCCCTTGGAAAGCTGAGTAAGAGGCAGATCCAGAGCGCCTACGCTCTCCTCACTGAAGTACAGCAGGTCAGTGTTTCAACGATGACGGTGCCAGTATTCATCAGTGGTTTCATGGTTCATCTGCACTGAGCCTGTGAACACATTCTGTTGCAGATTTGTTGTCTTCAGTCCAGTTCAGACAGAACATAAGGCTGCTTATACATGTGGAAGTCCTCTCATGTCAAATGTTGTATGACTGATTCTGTAATTAATTAGTACTGCTTATTCCTTTGTCATAGGCTGTGTCAGATTGTGTTCCTGAGGCTCAGATATTGGACCTGTCGAATCGCTTCTACACCCTGATACCCCACGACTTTGGAATGAAGAAACCCCCACTGCTCAACAACCTGGACTACATTCAGGTAAGGAAGGAGACACACATTGTCCCATAGAGCCACTGAAAACCTGTTAATAACATCCATGTGACGACTGTCCAGGCTAAAGTTCAGATGTTGGACAACCTGTTGGACATCGAAGTGGCGTACAGCCTGTTGAGAGGAGGGGCCCAGGACAACGAGAGCGATCCTATCGACATCAACTATGAGAAACTCAAAACCAAGATTGAGGTAAGGGATGATGTTCCAGATAGTCCATTTTTCCCAGACGGTTGGCTTGTCTTTGTGAGAAGAGACAATATAAAGAAGTACTGTGTGGAAGTCTTAGGCCACCTCCAGTTAGGTTTTGTTGTTTACTCTGTATAGTAGAAGAGTGTGTCACCGTCGATACAATAGGTGCGGTGGCATTGGAAATACCAATATAAACTCATATTTCAGGACAAAAATTAAAGTTTAGGTAACAAAATATATGGCATCGGTTTTGCTTAGTTAGTTTCTAGAAATTTCAGTTAACCAAAGAGCTACTGGGAGCCCACTGCATCTTTAGTTTTCAGGTAATGTAGATAATAATGTTTCTCTTTTATTTAAACATACATTTAAAGTCATTTCAGCATGTGTTAGTTTGTCTTAAGCCCTGTTATTCCAGTTTGTGCTACTATAACCTATAACTATATACACTATAACAAACTGAATGACAGACCAGGTTTTTTGCATTGTACTGTATGTGGAGATGAATGTATTCATGTGTTTGTTATTCCACAGGTTGTTGACAAGGCTTCAAATGAGGCTGAGGTCATTATGCAATACGTCAAGAACACACACGCTGCTACCCACAACACGTACACACTGGAAGTACAAGAGGTGAGCTGTTTAAACGGAAAATGGACAAACATCTGCGTAGTTCTTTGTTCGTACGTATTTGCTCTTTGCACATACCTCATGCTTTTCGACTTTTAGATCTTTAAAATCAACAGAGAGGGAGAATACCAGCGTTATCGGCCCTTCGAGGAGCTCCACAATCGGCAGCTGCTGTGGCACGGCTCACGCACCACCAACTACGCTGGTATCTTGTCTCAGGGTCTTCGCATCGCTCCTCCAGAGGCCCCAGTGGTGAGCGCAGTTTCAGAGTTTGTTGTTTGTTTCCATGCATCAGACTGTTATCTGCCGTTTGATTCCTAAGCCGTGCGATGACACGTTCCCTCTCGGATAACGCTGTTGTTTTCCTCCGCTGTCACCAGACTGGTTACATGTTCGGTAAAGGTGTGTACTTTGCTGACATGGTGTCGAAGAGCGCCAACTACTGCCACACTTCTCAGTCCGACCCTGTGGGTCTTATACTGCTGGCTGAAGTCGCCCTCGGTAACATGTGAGTGTCCACGTCCGAAAGGATACGTGTATATACTGGGATAACAGTGGTTTCCCATGCCTGTTGTCAAAATGAATGGTTTAGAAAATGAATGACTCTCGCTGTCTTTAATTCAGGCATGAACTGAAGAAGGCGTCCCACATCACAAAACTACCTAAAGGCAAACACAGTGTTAAAGGTGAGAAATAAAGTGGGGTTTTTTATGCTAACGGCTAACATTAATAGACTGTATGTTCTAAGAAGAAGGGGAAAGAATGTGCAGTTACCGTCTGTTTACTGATTAATGGTTTGAACTGCTTCTTCCACCTACTTTGTGTTAATTTTCAACTATTTAGTTCCAAAGCTTCTAATCGAAGAGCACAAGGCCAAATTTAATAACATTTTTTATTTGATTTTTCCCACCCTACCACCCACCTCTATTAAACCGAGTTGACAGGTTTGCCTATTATCCTATTAATGACCCCTGTTGATGATGTCACACAGTCATTGAAGATGTTACAAAGTCATTGATGCCACAGAGTCATTAATTAATGATCTCTCCAATGATGCCACACAAACAGAATCATTTCATTGATGATCCGATGGGAACGGAGAGGTTAACAGCTGTGAAAAAGAGGGTCATACTATAGACATGATGTAAAGTGTAGAGCGCTTCATTCATTAGTTTTGTCTCTTTTGCAGGTTTGGGTAGGACTGCGCCCGATCCAAGCGCTACGGTCGCTTTAGATGGGGTACAAGTGCCTTTGGGAAAAGGAGTTCACACAAACATCGACGACACGAGTCTACTGTACAACGAGTATCCTTTGACAATAACAACATGGCTTTTGGTTTTGATGATTTTTCCTGCTGTGTCATATTATTAAATATTTTAATACAAGCGCATAAACAAGCACTTAAAATGGCAAATCTAGAACACGCTGACAGTGAAATCAGTGTGTGCCATGAATAATTTAATTTAAAAAACTGAAAAATGCAGCAAGCTTTGCACGGTTAAGCTAACACTTAGCAGATCCAACAGTATAAGTATTATTCTTCTACCGCTAAAACTCAATGAACAAGACAAAGAAGAGCAAAAATAAAGGTTGCATTATGAAGCCATGGGTATGAGTTTTATATGAATGAAGCTAGTGCTGTCGGCTAATCCACTGTTTAGTGTCACGTTGAAATGATATCAGTTGGAAACAAACGGCCCAGAGTTAGCAGGTTAAGGTGCTGTTGATATGAACAACGATCCTCCAGGTGCAAAGAAGCTGCAGCGTACACCTCTGTAATGATATGAAAGGGTTCACTGTGTGTCTCCTAAGCAGTCGTAGCCATAAAAAATAATACACCGTCATACTTGTTGCAGGAAACACTCATTACTTTATAAATACTTATGTGTTTTATTTTCCTGCTTGGTTTTTACCTCAGTCAGATGAGGTTTGCATTAGTAAATCCTGTCAAAGTTCGTTGATGAGACAGAGACACATCTCCAAATCAATTTCTCTCCTGATGAATGTTCAAAAGACACATGCCTTGTGCAAAATGGGTCCAGCATTTATTGGGGAGGCTTTGGAGAAAAAGAATTGGTCAGAATCTGGGAATAACATTGACATTGACCATTGGAATGAATGGGAGACTGAAGAAATCATGTGACACCGAAACAGGACATCATGCCACTATGAACTATCTTGTTTTTAAGTGTTTATAGTGTGATTTTTGGCCGAGCTCAAGTCTTTTATATTATCTGAATGTTTTTATTCCCAAATCTGTCGATTATTTAAAACGCCTTCTATTTTGTTTGAACAGTAATCATGTGACCTCTGTTTTTCTTAACCACTACTCCTCCAGATACATTGTGTATGACGTAGCGCAGGTGAATCTGAAGTATCTCCTGAAGATCAAGTTTAACTACCAGACGTCCTTGTGGTAAGAGGGTTGAGTCCAAACCCTCTAGAGTGAAAATCAAGACCACTGTTGCCTCCAAATGTCTGGGCTTATTGTCTGCAACAGAAGATGCTTGGCAAAGGAGTGATGCTGTACCATGCTTTACAATGGTCAATGGAAGTCTTCTCTAGTCACTTTATCGCTTTTCATCAGGTGTACTAGCCTTTGGTAGTGTTGTATTAGGTACTTAAATACCTACACCAGATCCATCGTAAGACACTGAAACAGAAACCACAACTCAGTATGGACATTAAAATATGGTTGATACAAGGTAAAAAATGTTTTGGTGTAGAAAAAAAAATGAAAATGTTGTATTCTGTTTTTACAAGCGGTAACCTTGAATTTAAGGATCTTATTCTTTATAAATCTGTAGGTCATAAGGGATAGTACTGCAAGTTTAGAATGAATATTGTGAACTACCAAACACTGCAAACATTCAGAAAACTGTCAAATTTTGCTTGGATTCCCAGTGAAATAGCCACTAAGGTGAACACTTGGTAGACGGTTGGGTTCAAACGATACTGTATGTGGTTTGACCTGTATATACTTATTTTGTTGTTTGTCTCTCAAGCTGTCTTCCTTGAAAAGAAAATTAAAGAAGAAAAGCCACAAAAAAATAGTTAGTGTTTATTAGGACTCTGTGAAAGAGGCAACAAAAGGGCACGCAGTTTTCATAGTTTTTCCCTGCTTACCTCAAACAAAATAAAACGTGTGCTCTGAAAAACATGCTTGTGTGATTTTTTTATTTATTTTTTTTAATTTGGTGTACTGCATTTGGTTTATTTATTTGACAGCACCTAAGAGAAAGGCGATAATTTACTCTCAAGGATATGTCCTTTTGCTCTGTCTGCTTTTCAATAGGCCAAAAGGTTACAGTAAGGTGTCAGTGTCAGAACTGAGCAGGTGTGCTGTTGAAGGGGTCAAGGACACTGGAGTACTGACTAGTGTTGATTTCAGTGTTTGAGAAGTGTCTTTTTAGTGAAAGCTGTAAATAATGGGTGTCTATCACTGATGTGTATGAACAACTGGTGTTATAATGAGAAATAAGCAAAGATAAGACCAGAAAAGGTGTGACATTCATCTCCCCACGGGAAATATATGTATTGAAAACAGAATTTGACTCAGAGCTTCAGTGTTATAACAATGGACAGATGTACATGGATTGTAATGAGTTTTTTACAGCTCACTTAAAATCTACTGTAAGATGGTAATATTTGCAAAATAAGAATATAATAATTCGTTTTGGTAAAGAGAGTTATTTTCCAGCTATTGGTTTAGTAAATTATCTGATTTTTATTTCTCAAATCGCCCTCCAGATAGCGTCCCGACCCAGAATGCATTTTGACAAGGTCTTTGAAAAAGCGGCGCGGCTAATTCAAGATGGCGGAGATGGACCAACTGTTAGACGAGAGTAAGTAAAAACACAAATTCAAGGAGTTTTGTGTCGCAAACACGCAGCGGTCCTGTGGTGTTAAGATGAATACGACCGAATGAGCTACCATTGCAGTTTATTATATTATTGTAGTAAGTTTTTAGCAGAGTTTATAAAGTCATTTCCAGACGCAAAGAAATACCGGTTTGCCCAAGTCAGCTAACGCTTGTTAGCACGAGAGGCTAACGATAGCTAATGTTGGGAGTTGAGCAAGTTACTTTAGCCCTACTGGGTAAACAAACAACGTTAGCTTAGCTAGGTGCTAACGTCTGCTAACCTTAGATCATTTCATTCATAACAAAAGATTTTCATCAAGGCCTTTAGCATTAAACTACACACGTTAGCTAGGCGCTCTCTGGTGTTGCTTGACATTAGTTTTTCAATATTCTGTAGTACCTCCATTATATCTAGTTAACGCTGGTTACCGCTAGGTTAATGATACGTTATAACTGTTGTTGCGTTGTGTATTATTTTGACCTGGTGAAGGTAAACCAGCTAAGTTTGAGTCTGATTGTTAACAGCTGTCATTTTAATCGACGTAAACGTAGTACATTACTAACCTAACTTAATGTCACTCGGGTCGTGCTTTGCTGCAACGTTAGCTTGGTTAGCTCTTCTCTGTGAAGGATCTGTCCAGCTGATGTTAATAGCCGTGGTTGACAGCTCAGTTCTGCTGTAAAGGCCTAACTGAATGCGCTAGCTTTACCTAACTAAAGTTACCAGGCTACTGGCAGTGTCTGAAGGGCAGTCACACACATTTCAGCAAATCTGAATTTTTAAAGGTTTTCGTTGATTAGGTGAAATAAACGGATCATATCACACTTACAAATACGTACTTGCATATCATATTTTTCACTAATGTTTGTCTGCTAAACTGATGTAGCACATTTTTTTATTTCTCTTTAGGCTCTTCGGCAGAAGCACTTGTCAGTCTCAAAGGTATGCAGACATTTTATTTGACCAATTTTATGTAAAATCTGCATTTGTCCTTGTGTGTAAATACATTGGAAACCCAAGTTGAATTATCTGTACACTAGATATACTAGTCTTGATCTTTTGAAATAATTGGACTAAAAATGTTTATACTATTACTTTATAAGAAAATGCAATCTAAAATGAATTTTTTAGTCAAATATTTGGTTTTGAATAGGTATTTTAAATATCTAGTTTGCAGATGTTCAGAAAATATACACTCTGTGCATCTTTGATGTAAAAAAAAAAAAGTGGGTTTTTTTTGTCCTGCAGAAGGAAGTTTGTCCAACACTCTGAATGAAAAGAACAGTTTCCCAAGAGCTCACAACACCAGAGGACGACAGTCCTCTCTCACAATGGACACGGTAAGGATGGGATGATGGGCTAATGACTCAAAATAATTGAAAGATGCTGCCTGAAAGGCATGTTTTTAAAGAGTGTATAAGAGTCACAGTCTTGACAGATTTTAGAAATATTATCTGAAAATTGATGTTGGAAGGCAGTAGGCTTTCTCAAGTTGTTACTATTATTGTTATTCATTAGTAGAAGGTAAATTTATAGAGGTGATAATGGTTTACAAAATTTTTCTTAGGCGATAGGATTAGTTACACCTAACTTTAATCACTATACTTTGAAGCAAGTTGAAATAGTTAATACTAAATACATCTATATCATACAGTACTGTGCTTGAATTGGATATGTCATTCCACCCAAAATGATTTTGAGCATATTAATGAGATAATATGTTGGGATTAGTCCTGTAGACCTGTAAGTCTTTCTGCTCAGTTTAATTCAGTGTATTTAAAATGTTCATAAAAGGCATTTGAGTGTAACTTTTTTTAAAGCGAACTTATGTCTACATTTCTATATTCAGCCTACACGGAGCTCAAAGAGAAGCCGTTTTTATCGGGAAGAGGATGAGCAACCACAGCAACGTCTCCCTTCCAGATCTCCTCGTAGGAGTCAGAGGGTCACCACCACACCACAGGTAAAGGCTACACACCATGGAGGTATTACTGATTGAAAAGACAGAATGATTTGGCCCACTATACACTCTTACTACTTTTGACAGTAGTATGGTAAGTACCAAATAAGTAAAGACACAATCAGTAATATTTTTTAAAAAAGGGAAGGGGGCTATCATATTTAAATGTTGCTTCTGGAAAATAGTTTAGAAAAACCTGACATTACTATTCTTTCTCGTCCCATAATGCTTAACTACTTGAGTGAAGAATAACTGTTGTCTTCAATGTTTTCTCTTTGCAGAAGTTTTCGAATGTGGTGACACCAGATAAGAAGGCATCCCAGAAAATAGGACTGAGGTTAAGAAATCTTCTGAAGCTTCCTAAAGCTCACAAATGGTGCATCTATGAGTGGTTCTATTCCAATATTGACAGGTAAACTCTTGTTGCTGTACTGTGATTACTGTAGACTTAAGTAGGTACAAACAAATACAAAATAGAAGAACTCATTCTGCTTTTACACTAGTGGTTGGAACTATGTTGGTTTAAATACTAACTGCAGCTGATGCATGTTACTGTAGGTGGATTTTATCGATATTCCTATTCTTACTGATACTGCTTGGTAACTTGGTTTGACTGTATTCTTATCAGTTCTTTTTTTGGGGGCGTTACAGTTAAAATTGTGAACAGAATTTTTTGCCTTATGGTCTCATTTGTAGTGTACACCTATGTTATTAATATTATTTAGTTGTATCGCAGGCTGTGGCTCAACCCGAAAAGGTAGGGGTTTGATCCCTGACCCCTGTCCACATGTCAAAGTGTTTCTGAGCAAGACACTGAACCCCAAGTTGCCCCATTGTGTGAATGTGAGTGTTTGTGTGCACAAATGTCTGAATATGACACAATGGCTTTGAGTACCAAGAAAGCGCTTGTATAAGTGCAAGTCCATTTAGTCGAATGGTGCAGCAGCATTGTTTTGAATTAATCATCATCATAGACTGATTTTGTTATGATAGTTGTATGAAGCAAAGAAATAAACGTTTATTGCAAAAGAAAGTCATAATTTGAAGTATAAAACTGGATGCAAGCCTCTCATTAGTTTGACCTGCTGTAGTATTTGTGCAGTTGTGAAACTACCATATCACATCAAAATTATGAACTGACCTGTTTTGAAACAATCGGCGAGGTACTGATCACTGTCAGTCAGTAATTCATGTTTGCATTTGGGCTCCAGGCTGATAGCGTAGTGGTAAACCGGACAGACAGTTGAACTATGAGCTGAACGTTCAGCTGTACATTTCTGCACCTGTGCTTGATGGACTGTTGCTGGGCTTTGTCACAGACGGCTCATGTTTCCACCTGAATATGCAAAAGACATGTTGCTCTGTGTCAGTGAGTGAAGTGACCACTTTCCCATGGAGTTCTTTGTGAACACCGGCCGCTGTCTCCAGGATGTTTGTGTGTTGGAGCTACAATGTGTGACAGCGATCTGACTCCAGGTCTGTCATCTGGATTGCAAATCACAAAAATGGGTCATGGCTGAATGTCTTATTAATGGAGCTGATTAGAAAAATTTTCCAAATGATTTATTTATTTTTTCTTCAGTAAAACGTTGGAAAACGGCGCTTGCTATAATATATGCAATACTGCAGTCTTTAATTATTGGGCTCCTAGGTCCGTTTAGTACCAGGTTTCAGTACCCGTCCCTAGTTATCATATAATGTATTCTATGTGTAAGTTCACCCCAAATAAATATCAATTACATGGACTTTTAAGTTATACTAATAATATTCTTTGAATCTACAGTATATTTTAACAACACAACCTTTTTATCAACTCCAGTTATACTGAATAGGTTTGAATTATCAACAGTGAATAAAGTCACAGTTGAAATTCTGTAATGAAGGGCTTTGTATTTTCTCTGGTTAGTATTTTTCTCTGCAAAACCTTTTTTGACTCTTGTTTTCCAGACCCCTGTTTGAAGGTGACAATGAATTCTGCCTGTGTCTTAAGGAGTCTTTCCCCAACCTCAAAACCCGGAAGTTGACAAGGGTTGAGTGGGGAACGATCAGGAGACTAATGGGGAAACCTCGACGGTATGTTTTTAGTGGTTTCTCTGAATTTTTATACATTAAAGCACAACATGTGTCATTTTTCAGTACAAAAACAGTAAATGGTGAAATAAATATATTATTAGAACACAGTGCGTTGCTGTTTCATTTAGGTGTTCATCAGCGTTCTTTGCTGAAGAGCGGACAGCACTGAGGCAGAAGAGGCAGAAGATGCGGCTACTGCAGCAAAGAAAACTGTCTGATGTGTCCAACTGCAAAGACCTCCCTGATGAAATCCCCCTGCCGCTCATCATAGGAACCAAAGTCACTGGTAGGATGAGAAAATCATCACAACACGGCTTATATGAAATGTAGAGTGGAACCCACTGTATCCAAGAGAAACCAGAAAACCAACCCAGTTCACATTAGTACATTTTATAACCCAGTCTTAAAGGGACATGGAATGGATTACGTTTTTTTAAGACTGGAAAAAACTGTTAAAATATTAATCCCAGGATCGATTGCAAAAACATTACACAAACAACGAGGAAGTGTGTAGGAGTGAGGAAAATCATAATCAGTATTATCAATGTTTGGCCATATAAACTAATACAATAATAATTTCTTAGTTTTTTATTATATAATTTGATAAGTCTTCCAGTTGGAATCGTATTCTGGTAAAAGATTGAATCCTGAAGTAAGAATGTCCATCAGCTGAACTTAATGTGAACTTGGGCTTGCATTTTATTAGTCATTATAATGATAGATGTAGACGAAGGATTTATTAGAAAGTAAAGAAAAATATAAAGTACTTAGTTTCAGACAGTGTTCCCGGATGCTGGTTTTTTTTTCCTAATCATGGTCACAGTCACCTGTTCACACATAGCTCATTATTAGCCCTAAATAGACCTTTTTATCTATCCATACCCAGTAAAAATGTCCAAAGTTTATCATCATCATCATTAAAATCCATTTATACTGGATCCTGTTCTGAGGCCCTCTGATGTCCTACCTGATCACTATGAGTAGACCAAATACTGATTGTGATGACCAAGTCGGACCTATGTCAGTTTGTTGGTTGATTTTCTTTTACTATTTGTGCCTTATGTTCCTGACTTAATTATTCTTGAACCTACTCTCAACAGCTCGACTTCGAGGGGTTCACGACGGGTTGTTCACAGGACAGATCGATGCAGTGGATACCAGCGCTGCAACCTACCGTGTCACCTTTGACCGTAGTGGCCTGGGAACACACACTGTGCCTGACTACGAAGTCCTCGTAAGACCGTTTACCGCAGTGTTCCTCAGTACTACAGCTTCACTGCAGGATTTCATGATGCAACCCTAAGAAATCTGTTGTTTTCCAGAGCAATGAGCCCAATGAGACCATGCCCATTTCAGCCTTCGCCCAAAAACACCGGACAACACGCTACATGCAGAACCTAATGACTCCGCCTAGAGGGTCTTATCCGTCCGCTACCACTCCTGTCCTCATGGTAAGGCCAACCGACAGCTATCGACAGATGTACATGTAATATGACACTATACGGTCCCTGCTGTCCAAGCTCACCCAGGTCTAAAACCATTGTCTGGTGCCATCTACAACTGGTGGTTACAATGGGATTGGGTTCATTTAACTTGCATAAAAACTAAGCAGAATTACAGATGAATATAAATGCTGGTGTTTTTCTTCTGATATCTTATAAGCTACTTCATTGTCCCTGTTTTTGCCAAAGGACAATGACCCTCTGATCAACCAGTCACCGTGGAGGAGCAAACTACCCGGAGCTGAGGGAGATACTTTGGGTGGATTTCCGGTCAAGTTCCTGGTCCAAGTGGTAAATATTTCCCATCATATCAGTTGACATCATAACTGTTGTAACCCTTTATTTTAACAAACTCCTATTCTTTTGTTTTTGTTATTAGACGCGGCTTTCCAAGATCCTCATGATCAAGAAAGAGCACATTAAACACCTGAAAGAAATGAACACGGAGGCTGAGAAACTGGTGCAGTGGTCTTTACTCTGGAAATGAAGGTCTGACAGGTATCTGAAATCTGTATTGAAGTTTAACTTGAACTGTTTTAATTTTGGGGTTTAGAAGTCCTACTCGATGCCCATTGACCTAGACTTCCAGAAGCGATATGCGACCACAGTGCTTGAGCTTGAGCAGTTAAATAAAGACCTCAGCAAGGTTCTCCATGAAGTTCAGCAGTTCTGCTGTGAGGTAAGGCCACAGATACCGACTCCCACCATGCTCACATTGTACTGCACCGCCATCATTGGTTCTTGTCACCTGTAACTGAGGTTGTAACTGACACGTTTTCTTCCAGCTTGCTCCGGATCAAGGCATGGTTCCTGCCGACCATCCCACAGACCTGCGGCGGCGATGTGAAGAAGAAGCCCAGCAGATGGTGCAGCTGAGAAACCTAAAGGAGGGGCAACCGGGCGTGAAATACCCCAGCCTCACACACCTCATCTCCCGCCTCACTGCACTTCTGCTGCAGATCCAGGTAGAAACGCCCCAACTTCTGTTGACTGACGAGATGAGATGAGGCCGTTATTGTCCCACAGTGAGGAGCGTACAGAACAGAATAAAGTGCACTGCACCGAACAAATAGATCAAAGAAGAGAGATCAGAATAAACAATCTAAAATCATATAATTATATACGTCATGTATGGGAAGAATGGATACGAACAAGTACATAAATAAATAAATATATCAACATGGACAAGGTTGCAGTACATCACAATTACAATTAAATGTAATGTGTGTGTTTGTCTCCAGTAAAAGTTGACCCTGTTTCGTTGTGTTAGCAGTTATACTGTCTTTGTTAAAGTCCCTTTCACACTTGAAATAACTCCAGACACTGGGCCGGGCAGTGATTTACATTAGTAGACATGATCTTTTCTGCTCTTTTCATGTAGTCTGGGTGAGTTTCTGTAAAAATTAAACCCCTACACAAGAAAAGAGCACCTCAAAACACACAAGTCTACGTCAAAACTAGTATTTTCAGGGTGCAGTTGCAGCTCAGGTTGTTCTTTGTTTAAGCGAGGGAGACTTTCAAAGTGTAGGGGACAAGAATGACCGCCCTGTCACTGCGCCATGGAAATATTCACCCTTATTCCATCAGTGAGCACCGCTAAGAACAGAGGAAACCAAATTAGATGGAAGGCCTGTGCACCATCATCACGCTTGAGTGTATTATCAAAGATGAGCTCCGATAACAGCTTCTCATACATGTAAAGCAGCCACAGCAGGTTGTCTAACTTCCTGGGCTGATACTTGGACCTGATACCTGTGCATTAAATAGCTGTTTTGACTTGTTTCAGTGTCTGGCAGATGGAGGAGACCTGAATTCATTTGAGTTTAAATCTCTAACAGACTCTCTTAATGACATTAAGGCATCCATTGACCCATCCAACCTCAGGTAAAGACGCCCACATGTCTCTGCACCTACACTGCTGGACTCCAGCTGTTGTGGATGTTTGAATGGCTCAAAATAAATGTTAGCGTGTGAAAAATCACCATCAGAAATAACCCGGTCGTCTTTGAAGTGTTCATTGACCCTCCTTGTCTTCTCTTTTACCTCCAGTTGCTTCCAGAATAACGTAGAGATCCACGTGGCACACATCCAGAGTGGCCTTAGTCAGCTGGGGAACCTGCATGCATTTGCTGCCAACAACACCAATGCAGTGTGAGAGCCTGCGTAGTGTTGACCCCACACAGGTGCATGCACACTCAAACGTCTGGGTGCTTTCATCTGAACGGTGGAAAGCCCAGCCGGACGTCAGGAGCCACACATTCAAAATCTGATCTGGGACGTCATGGAGAATAATTCTATCCAGTTTCCTGAAGCGTTGCTCTGAACAGGAGGGAGACTGTCACTAGTGTGTAACCATCCAGTTTTATTGTATGAACATGTTTCGCACACACCCAATCCATCACAAAACCTGACAGAGTTATTTAGGTACTCCCACAAAACCACACACACAAACGCTCAGTGGCTATTTATCGGCTTCATGTGCCAAACGTTGATTCTTACGGTTTTTATAGTCCATATTTATTTATTTTGAGTAGGTGTGTATGGTTATGGAACGATATTTTGCTATGTCTAAAGTTTCCCCCTGTACGTGTCGTGTTCTCTTACTCCATTAAGAGCAGGGGAGGCTAAAGAATATTTTATGAAATTGTTTATTGTAGATAATTGTACAATATCTCTGATTATTAGGACTATCGTCAACATTTCTGCTGTGTAAACAGAAATGGCTTTTGTAATTAAGTGTGCACTGAAAAGAGATTTTGGTATTTTTATAAAGGAGAACTTTGGGGTTTCAATGCCTTTTACTCTCTACAACGTTAGCATTAAAACATTGGCATGGCTGTTGCTGCAACCCTACACTAAGCCTGCGTCACTGACGTCACCCCAGAAGGCAACAATCTCCTTTTTCAGTTTTGTAAAGTTGTATATGAGAGCGCCTCAGGGCAATTGTATATAAATCTTTGTCTTTTTATATTAAACATAATATTGCAAAGTAATATACGGTCTTGTGCCTAGTAGTCTTTATTAACAAATCAAGTGTTTATTACATCCAACAGTTTAGAACTTTTTACAATAAATAGAGGTTTTCGTGGCGCGGACGCAGCCCTGTATGCCAGCTCTTATGGTCCACTGCCTACTGCACACAAACACACCTGCCCCTTCCACAGCTACAGAAAACCTGCAAAGCCAGCCATAGCCTCGTTCTCCCACTCGGATTCGGAGTCGGAGAAGTCCTGCGTCTCAGGGGTTCGGATCGGGGAGAACTGGCCGAACCTGCCCCCCGTGGGTCTCATTTGTGGGTAGTGGATTTGGCACCCGGCGTCCTTCGGCGACGACCTGCTGAAGTGACTCTGCACAGGAATGGGAGGGATCACAACTTTCATCTCCGGTCCGATGGTTTTGTTGGGTGGGAAGTTGTCATATTCCACCAGAACCTTCGGAACCTGGTTGCCGGTGACGCTGACTTTGTTCTGGTGCTCGTTTTCCTTCAGGTACAGGTGGACGTTGCAGCACGGGACGTTGACGCTGAGCTCCGGCCGCTGCAGCTGCTCGGGCTTCCGTCTGGATCCGTCCTTGTAGATGCAGGAAACAGGTGCGTGTTCGAAGCCGCCGGCTTGAGCGTGAGCGTCACCTGCGTTCTGTTGCATTGTGGGTCTGAAGCTGTCCTCCAGCCCAAAACCACCGACCCTGTGCGCTTCAGCACTGTGGCTGTTTTCATAAACTGACAGACGACAAAACACGAATGAAGAACTGTTCCAAAAATAACAAATACCGAACCGTGCAAAATAAAGTGAACTAACGGATCGTACAAGTGTAGGGAAGAACTGTGATCACCTTTGTCGGGGCCCATCCTGCTTTGGATCTGGTTGAAGGGAACAGCTGCAGGCGTGTTGGGGACCTTCATGGACACCGATGAGCTCACCTGGCGACGAGATTTGGCCCTTCTGTTCTGGAACCAAACCTGATGGTGACAGAAGAAAAGACTGAACCCATTTGGATAAAGGTCACATTGACCTATGACTTAAAGTGACCCGCCAAGTCAAATATGCGCAGATCCTTATAAATGTACAGACTTTATCTTTAAATAATGGAATAACCTTTAAAGTGGACATCATTTAACCTGAATTCTGGACTCCGGTAGCCCAGTCAGAGCCTCTAGTCTCTCTCGCAGATAGATGTCAGGGTATTTAGTGTCCGAGTAGACCTTCTCCAGCACTTCGATTTGCTGCTGGGTGAAGTTGGTCCTCTTTCTCCGGTGGGTCAGTATTGCCACGCATTTATCCACCCTCGGCGCAGAGTCAGCGGAGTTGAAGTAGTTCGGAACATCTGCGGTGGCATAATCTGAAAGAACACACACAGACTGGTTAATTAACATCGCATGCTCCAAAGTGGAATTGGGTTTGTGCGTAAATTACGCACAGATTCAGCCATTACGCACGGAGTTAGTGTCCAGTTCTATGGTTAACACGCAGTGTTTTATGAAAGGTTTTCAAAGAGTTATGTTAAATGTGAGCCCGGTGATATAACTACCAACCTGAGGTGAGGGTTATGTTAAACTGGAGCCCAGTGGTGTGCCCACTAACCTGACGTGACCATGCCGTTCATCTGCAGCGGCCCTTCGTGGTACATCTGGAAAGGATTTAGGTCCCCGACGCGTAGATTCCCATGAACCGTAGACATGATCTTCTGCGTCTTAATTCCAACAACTGAGTGACTTTGGATCGTGTCCGTCTGCTGAGGTTAAATACCCCGGGATCAAAGGTGGTGCGGCTGGGATGTGTGAATGGGTCAGCCATCAGTGTCGGCTGGCACTGCCGCGGCCGTGCAGCTACTTCAGACGTCTGCAGGACGGCCAAGGTGCGAAGCTATTGCACCTCGGGCGGTGGAGAGGCTGCGTGTTCTTTTAAAGGGTTTTAATGGAATCTGCAAGCTCAATACACATGGACAGAGAAAACATTTATCTGCTTTGGAATGCATGAAGCAATAATGGACCTTGGTCTTCAAAGAGGGAGAGGAACTGCCATTTCCTCAAGGGCGCAGAGCTTTATTCTGTCGCGTAAATAATAACACAGATGTTTTAATATTATCTATTGAATTTCACCTTACGTTTTAATGAGTTACTGGAATCGGTCCATTCCTTTAAATTAAGCTGGAGGAGCTTATTCATGTTATTTCTGTTTCTTTAGAGTATAGGCTAAGGTATATTTTTAGATGTTTGCAGAATCATGAACATATATTTTTTTAACATTTATATAGCCTATAACCAGATTGGTCCCATTGAGAGGGAGTATCTCTTTTTCAAGGGAGACCTGGCCAAGACGGCAGTGATACAGTCACATAATTACAGTTTTACAATAATGAAAGCATTACATGGGGATATACAGTCAATATTGGGCATACTTGGTGATTTACCACTTTATTTAGTACTTTAAAATGAGCATTTAATCTATTCTTGACACATCTTAATACCTTACTACCTATTTTTTTATTACAGTTATATAAACAAATTAATTATTGATGTTGTTGCTGTAAAGTAGATGCTAAATTAAGTGGAGATTGAATATGGCACATTCAATAGGTATGATGGAAATTAGTGACATTAGGCATAATTGTCATAATTGGCATGATAGTAATTAAACACATTTCCAGTCTCTGGTATGTCGATTATTTTATTGCTGGTACTATTGATCAGTTCCATCAGACCAAATAAAATAAAACTGATCCAAACAAACAGTAGAATATCATGAAATGAATAACACTGTTACCAAAACAAGGCGTTAAATTGATCCATGAACGTTAAGGATCATAGATAACCAGGTAACATATGTACATTTACAAAGGCTGTTGAGCAGCACCTCATTACAAAAAGAGAGGAATACTGAGGCAAATTTGTGACAGTAGTTTACAAAGGGTTAATAAAAAAATGAGGCCTATTTTTATACTGAGGATCAAACTATATTTATTTTTTTTGTCTCTCTTGATCTCAAATACCAGTCATGTAATTGTATAGCTGTGTCAGTCTCATATTAAGTAATGTAATTGTATATGTTTGTAGAATGTTCCTCTGTAGTCTTTCCTTAATCCCTGTGTATGTAGTAAATGATGCTTCCTGTCCCCTTTCAGTGGTAACAGGCCTTATCTCAATACACAAACCTCAGTTCAAAAGTGCTCCAGAGTGGGCAATTGTCAATGAATGGGTCGCCCTCATTTAATTCAAAGGGAGATCAAGTCAATGGTCAGCTAAGGCAGCAGACAGACGAATGATTCCAGTGTGTTTGGACAAGGTTTACTGTGGCAACCGTCTATTTTCACAGACACTGTCCTCAGATTAACAGCTGAAGTGTCATGATGCCGCACACCGTGTTTCAGTTTTATCATCATCATATTTCATTTCTTTGGATGTGTGGTAACATGACACACGTGGTATGAAATGAGACTTTATCACTTTCCTAAATATATGGTTTATGAGACACTGCATTTCTATTTATAACTGCTATAGACCTGTACCATAGGGGTAAAACATCATTGAATTTCTCACCTGTTTATCTCGGTACCTTGACACATGGGAGGCTGAGAATGTGGTTGTTGATAAAGGTATTTAAAATTCACAGGTTGCCTTGTCTGAGGGTCTTTAATTGGTTATTGTCAGTGTGCACAGACTAGATTGCCATCAGGCTGTGGCAGAATACATGACCTTAACTGTAATTTCTAATGCATTCTATTAGATTACTCAAAATCAGTCGTGTATTTTCATTAATTCAAACCTGTGACCGTCTTGACCATTAAGCAGTTTGGAAAATGACTGAATGAATGTATCAGTCCAAAATGTCTTACATTATTATTCCATATAACAATGTAAACAAGTGTGACATTGACATCGTAGTACCTGAACTAGCCTGAAGCCTCTTTAATGTACATTAATACTTTATGTGAAACCTATACATACATCTGAACTTGTTAAAAAATGTGATACTTTTGACTGGGATGAAAACAACATTTTTATTGACCTCTAGCCACAGCAACAGCCTGCAGTGAAAACCAGAAAAGAACAGTTTTCACTTGAAATGCATTGTTGTAGCACAGCTAATTGTGTGCAAATACCCTTTTGTGATTTGTGTAAATAAGGGTTTTTGGGATTCTATTGAAGCTTCCATTAATTTTTGGTTTCAGACTTGAACAGTAGTATTCCCTTTCATCTATAATTCCAGTAAAGTTTCTGTATTCTGATTAGCACTTATTACGATTGTGACTGTACATTTAGATACTTTTGTATTCTAAACATGTATTTTGTTACTCTCAGCATTTTTTTGTGACAGGCAGTGACAATTCATATATTACATTGCATAAGATTTTCAATATTGTAAATGGAGGAGACCTTTTTCAGTGTAGTATTTAGTCATTTATAGGCAGAAAAAAAGACAGAAGCTGATTAATGCAGATACTGTAGTCAATAGCTGCAACATCAAACAGTAAAATCACTTAAGGATTAGTAATGCCCATCTCCAGTGGCTGTTGCCGCTGAAGACACGAACATTAACACCTTTTAAGGCTGACAGCTACGTTAGCCACAGTCTGACCTGACCACTATACATTCAACCTGCAGACAGACAGGTAAACTTCTCTCAGGAGTTTGCACTGATACGTTAAAATGACAGCTGTTTTATGGGGCTTTGTTTTGAGTTTAGCATTTGTGTATTTGAAGAAGAGCAGCATAGACTCCTGAAGTGTACAAAACTATGACCACAAGGACAGTGGTCAAGAAGTGAAACTATACTGACTCTGTCCTTGGTGCTTACCAGGAGGTCATAGAAGAGAAATGTTTGGGATTATCAGTAAACATTGTTGGTACAATTACTTTAACCAATGACTGATTCTTTAATTTAAAAAAGATTAATTATACTCAACTTCTTTAATGACCACATGAACCATTAAAGAACATGGAACCATACCTTTAGTTATTATTCAAGCATCAGAGAGGCTAAGAATATTTTTTATTTTTTCAAAATACAAATTTTACCTAAATATTCTGATAATGGTAGTATTTACAGCCAGAAATATTGTGTTGTTTTGTCTTTTTTTTCCTTTGTGTATCGATAAAAAAAAAAGATTGGATAAACTGTATATTGTCTAAATAGATAGATCTATCTATCTATCTATCTATCTATCTATCTATCTATCTATCTATCTATCT
>JAPQRQ010000017.1:1687447-1703133 GCA_037367365.1 Apogon talboti
TACATACACACACACACACACACACACACACACACATATCTCTTTTCAATGCTTTCCGTAATACCCATGTAACAAAAGGACAGTCACAAGCAGTTCAGACTTTTATAATCTACTGAATGTCCTTCAAAGTTGCTTCTGCTGTAAATAATTTTCATTTGTGTTAACATTGCCAGTGCTGTGTTCAGTAAAAAAAACAAAACAAAAAAAACACCAGGGGGCTCAGTCAGTGTACACACACCTTTCTGGAGATGAGATTATCCTGATTTTTAAATAGTCCCTCAAGCATAGAGTTCATGCATTTTCTTCTCTGCTGAATTTTTTAGCTTGTCACAGCAGGTAATACTGTTAATATTAATGACGCATCTGTTCCTTGTGTCCCAGAAAAACAAAAAGTACAAACTTAAAACCCTGGAACTGACGCAGCCATGCATAATCAGACTAAAGTAACCACACCTGTGCTTATTCTGCCATAATAAGTCAGAATGTCTACAGTAGAAAAGGGTTGACTTATGGTGAGAGTTTGGCCTTTGGAATGTAAAGAGCCGCAGTGAGAATGCCATATGGCACAGTGACAAACATGCCACGATCGCAGCCGATAAATCAAGAGTTCAGAGAATGTGTTGTCCAGGAGTTATTTTAAAAGGTGAGCAAACAACTAATAAATACTCTGCTACTGTGACCTTGCTGGAGTTGCTATGATTGAACCTTGCTATGTCCAGTTTAAACACTAGATAGCTCAACCAAACTTGTCAGCTAACGCTAAGTGCGCGATGTACCTAGCTAACAAACACAGATGAACTTACTTTACAATTCATGTCCTAAATTGATAATTTCACTAAAATATAATAGTAGTTCTCTTCGTATCTGTATGTATCTATAAATTAAGTTTGAAGCCCAGGTTTATTAATAAATGAGTAGCCTGCTAGTTTGTCCTAATTAGCATATAGCTAACGCTAGCGTTTCAAGAATGATTACTTTAAAAAGTATAGTATATTTAAATAATTCCACATTTTAATCATTGTTAATAATTAAAAATACTGAGGAAAATTGGTCCTCTTTAATGCAATTTACTGTAACTTCAACTCATCAGATAATTGTGGACAGACTTACTCCTGATTTTCATTAGTTAACCTAAAATATTAACGCAAGCTACTGGTTTACTATCCAATTCATGTCCGCAATTTATAATTTCACTAAAGTATTATAATAATAATAATAATAATAATAATAATAATAATGTTGGGTCATTCTACAAAAATGGTGGAAGTGCTGTCACTTACTTTTGCAGATACCAAAATACTTTAAGTTGACGTAATAATCACATTGAGTATACATGTTTAATAGATAAAGACTGTCTTTGCAATGATACAAATAGAAAAAATAAACAAAATTAAAAAATATAAAATGGCAATTTTTTCAAATGCCAAGTTCAGGGAATTGTCTTGTCACTCATCATAGGCCTACATGGAAGTGAAGCCTAAAAAAAAATACTTTTTTTTCATGAATTAAAACTCATTCACATTTACATGACATTACATACACTGAATACAACATTGACAAAGAAATAGAAATTTTTTATTAATAATATCAAATAAATATCAGTCACCCAATATGACGTCAGTGGTATTACTGCGACACAAAACAATTTTATTTTGAAGTAATGAACTGACCTTGAACTTCTTCCTGGATCAAGAGGTCATTTTACGAATTATAGTGGACACGTGCATACGGTAAGTCAGATACTTCTTACTTAGTTTGTTTTAAATGTCGTTTTATCTCAAAATTTTACGCAAAGCTTTTAAGTCTGTCATTTAAATTACCCATTCCATGGCCCCAGGGGTGAAAATTTGAACATAAAAATGCACAACACTGAAGAGTTAAATAATTTTGATATTAACTGACGACATGTGGTCTGACACGACAGCCATTTTGTTGAAATTGTAGTTGTTTTCCCAGAGTGCCACTGGTGTTACCGTCACTGGTGTTATTCTTCTTCCCGGTAACACCAGTGACATTCCTATATAAATGAGCTTCATAAAGCTTTTAATCTTCTAAATGTTGTTACTGAGTTACATGGCATTTTTGATTAAGTGTTTTAAATATAAATTGAAATTAGGTGGAGAATGTCTTGTGAAGTCATTGGTGTAATATTGCGTCAGTGGTGTTACTACATGTTTTTTCAGTGATGTAATATTATAAATGTTCTTTTTTTAAACTTTCTAGCTGTAATTTGTTTGTCGATTCATGATGTAATCATTATTTGATACTTTTGAGTTAGCATCAAACATTTTGTTTGTCTATCCTTTAAGTACCTCCGCCAAGCAGGTTATGTAATCACCAGGGTTTGGTTGTCTGTCTGTCTGATTGTGTGCAACATAATGCAAAAAGTTATGGACGGATTTTAATGACATTTTTAGGAAATGTCCGAAATGGGACAAGGAACAGGTGAGTCGATTTTGGGGGTGATCCAGATTATCGTCTGGATCCAGGATGAATATATATAATGTTTTGGCCAGGAAGGCCAGAAAATTGAAGTGGGTTACCTAGCAGCAGATAAACAATAGGGCAACAGACTTGTATACTGCTGTTATTACAGAGAGGTGCCTTGGCGGAGGTCTGCGCTCTCAGAGTGCTTTTCTAGTTGCTGTTGGTTTGACAGAAAACAAAGCTATGATGCAAATCAAACGTGTTCTTACAAGGTTGTTTAAATGTGCAATATTGTCAAGAAAATGATCAAATATGTTTCATGATCTTATCATTCCGCTAATCTGCCTTTAACTAATAAGTCAAGTGAGTAGCAAATGCTAATTAGCATGTAACATTTGTAGTCCATTTCCAGCTTTATTACCCAAAATATGTTATTACATTTTAATTATATTATTTTAAGTTTTACTAAATCACTAATGTAGCAAATGCAGAGCGAAACTGGCGTCTTTTAGTGTAATGTACTGTAAATCTTTCATCTTTTCAGGTTAACTGGTAGCAGTTTCCATTGTTCCAGGATTCCGGTCCGGGTTTTCCAGCTGCCCGCTCCGCTGAGTTCGACGGGAGGCAGGTAACCGTTCAACTCCATCTGGCTCCGGTTCCAGTCGCTACAGGTGGTTGTAGTATTCTCCGGGTCTTTTTCGGTACTTTTCGCTACTTTTCCTTCACTCGTGTTTTTTTTTTTTCCTCCCGTGTCCAGCAGCCTGCACTCTGTCTGGCTGGATTTGAATAGACTTTGGGAGGCAACGTCTCCACTTCACAGCACAAAGTCCCATGCGTTGAAAAACAAAAATATGGCGGGATTGAAGGATTATGATGCGGTTCGTGTCGGTTTCACTGTGAATCTGAGGTTTTGAATCAGTTTTCGGTCCAGTTGGAGTTATTGGTGTGAAATAAAAATGCCCTTTCATCAGAGGAGTATTGAGCCGCGGCGTGTGAGCAGATTATCGGCGAGGGAAGGTTGGAAACCGGGGGAAGAAACCGGCCCACGCAAACTGCGAAAGCCCGTTCTGTTCTCCTCTTTGGATGAGGTTTGCTGTCACACATTCACCAACATCATTCACCAACTTTCAGATCTTTCTCGGCATGCAAGCGACATCTTCCTGGGCATCGAGGTGGAAGCCGGCATGGTGTTCAGAAGATCCCGCAGGATCCAGGGGCGTCTGCAAAGTCTGCAGGGAGAAATCCGCAACCTGGACCCAAAGAAAGTCAAAATCCGTAAGTTTGCTGAGCTTCTTAACTAATGGAAAACAATTTCAGCCAGCCTTAATATAAAAGAAAGAATATAGAACATTCTGAAGAGCAGATACCACTTCCAAAACAAGAGGAGTCTCCATAAACGAACAGGTTCAAGTTGTGCGCTTGTAGTTTGTGTGAGATAAGATGTGACATTATTGATCCCATGTTTACAGCAGCAAAAAATAAACTGCCGAAACATTGGAGAATGAAGGGAATATAAAAGAGAATCTGCCATTTCCATTGCTTGTTCTGTACAAACATACATATTAATTAGATATTTGTATTATAGTTGTACATGTTGGTATTGATGTCATATGTTTACTGTGAACTGTGGAATGACCTGCGGTATCAGGGTTATGTCATCACAAATGTACAAATAGTACCACTATGCTTATATAGAATTATTTTTGACCTCTGATGTGAAAGGTCAGATGTTTTGTTAATTTCTAACTGTTGAGTGTGTTTTACTGAAGAGGTTTTTGTGTTGTGTAACAGTTCAGCACTCAGTGATTCAGGAGGGATGTTCAGGTTCAAGGTGACACATTAGCAGTGAATGGACTGAAGGAGTGACTGCGCTGTTGTTTTCTCCTGAACACATGGCTTTGTTTGCCTTCTTTTGGACTTTATGTTAATGTACTCATTGAAATGTGTCAGAAATGATGGATTTCCTCTCAACGCTTTGGCCATCTGTGTTGGGAGCTTCAAAAGGCAGAGAGATCACAGAAGGCTGTGACAACCGTCCTCTGTCTTTTTTATCATCATACACGTAAACAAAGCCAGTCAACACAGATAAATGGAAAATCAATCTCCTCTTAGGCAGCCCTATCTCACTCTTGTTGTGTTTGTATTTGTTTTGCTGCCCTTGTAAATCCACCTCCTGAAAATGTTACACATTAACTCAGACTTTGACTCATACATTAAGATTGTGTGATAGTCTTGTCGTTTTGTCTGCTTTGATGCACACATAGGAGTCTCTGAATGAGTGTGCCAGCTTTATCTAGTTTGACAAAGCAACTTTATCTCAGTGCTTCCTGTTGTATGGGTTGTTATGCGGCTACATATATAAACAGAATAGGTGGGGATAGTGTTTCCCATTGATTCTTCTATGGCTCCTTTGTTGGTTTAATTTGCCTGTGAAATATGTTGCAAAGTAGGATTCAGAAGGCAAGCCCAAATTCTGCTAAACACTGGCAAAGGAGGTTTTAAGTTGTGACTCACTGCCTTTTGTGTCCTCTTACCGTCCTCCTCTGTATCTGTCCACCCTATCTCTTGTCTGACTGTGACACATACAACAGATATTCCGAAATGGTTTGAGGCAAATGATAAGCCTGGCGGACATTTTCCAGACAGAAGCAGATGTGCTGCTGTATGATGAGAAATGGAGTGAATGCACAAACCCAGACCTGCCAGTCGTGCTGCGTTTAGGGGTTAACTGCTACATGACGACCTCCAGACCTTTGACTAATTCCCTGTATTATCGAAAGGCACGAATAGAGCACTCTGATTATCTTCATCTGCTGAGACTTTTCATACAGTGCTGGGAGGGGTTGGGAGTTCCTCCTTTTAAATGTCCTGTCATTCAGTGAAGGAGACGAGGTGTGAGAGAGTCGGCTGGAATGTGGTGCATTGCACAGAGACTTGCTGTTGGCAGCTCCCACATCGCCTCAAGGCCAGTGCTGGATGAACAGAAGCACTGACAACACATTCATTACATCACAGAGGTAATCTTGAATCTGTAAATTTCCCTCCGTGAACACCTGGCTCTAAAAAGAAAACCCTCCATTTGAAATGTTACTGAAGAAAAGAGTCATGCAGCACGTTGTGGAGCCGCGTATGAAGTCTGGAATAAATGTGCAAGTGTATGTTATTGTGGACACAGCAGCCTCTGACTCATATGTTGACACAGTATAAAGTACACACCTCGCAGGATTTTAGTATTGTATGCTTAGTATCTTTAGATCTCGAAGTGACTTAATACTAGATCGGCTGCTGTGTAGAAGTAAGCCAGTCCCATAAAATATTACATAACTGTATCTAATAATTTACTTATAAGTCACTGTTTCCCTTTTCCCCTCAACATGCCGGTGTTCCTGCTCTACATTGAAGCAAACAAAGCTGGCATATTACTGCTTGAGTGTGATTTTTACAATGGCAAACTGACATTATGGTAACGGAGGTGTGACACAGCGGTGCCAGGAACTAGTATAGTGCATAAAATTTTACACTTTACAGACATTTTCAACAATAGTTTCCTGCTTCCTATGTCTTCAAAAGAGTTTTAAATCCTCAGTTGATGGGTCACACCCATAATGCATCATCAAAATGTTGCCTCTTGGCTAGGCTAGAGGTGGAGCAACATTGTCCCCCATTCTGAATTTTTGCCTTTTTAATACAGCATATTGTTGCCTTGAGCAGGCTGTGTAACAGGGGTGACCACTGCATGATCACCCTGTTGTCTTCAACTCCTGCGGGTCCAGATTCCTACTCTGACCTCAGTTCAGACACAGATCATATTACTGGTGAGGGGCAATAAGGGGCCCCTATGTACCAGGGGACTGTTATCAAAGGCAGGACATGTTGTAAGTCAGTTGTTGAAGGTCTGACTGTGCAGTCGTAGGAACCATCAGATCCACTTTACACAGTGACACAGGCAGCAGGCACATCCTAACCTTATGCATGTCATCTGTGTCATACCATTAGTAATCTAATTGTGTTGAAGTACCAGGCACAAGGACAGAGGTCAAAGGTCATTCCCCTCAGCCCCTGAGGGCAACACCTGACACGCAAGAGTCAAGAGTTTAAGCAAAATCTAGTTTTGGGATTCTACTGCAGGCGAGCAAAGCATTAAGACAACTGGGAGTAAAATTCAGCTCAGTGAGAGTGACCATCTGTAGAGCAGCAACATGATGATGTATTTCAGCAGGGAAGGTGAAGGACTTCATGGACACTTGTGGCTAAAGCTCTATTATTGTCATAATTTACCAAGAAATATTAGGAGGAAAAAGCTGAGGTCTAAGCACTTGAAGCACTGTGTGTAACTAACAATTTGTCACTGATGTTTCACCAGCAGATCATTATATTTCATTGTCACAGTGTTGGTCTAACAGAACAACACACCTGTTAAGAGTGTGTGTCACCTGTGGCACATGCCATCATCCACGGAATATGATTTGTTGATGTTCTGTTTATGAGCCATGAGACAAGAGCATTTGGGCTTTGTTCGTGCGGCTGCCTTTTTTATGAGGGTTATTTGCAGTGATGTATTTCAGTGAGACCTAACATTATATAGAACCATTTTCGTGTTGCTGTTGCAGTTGATGTATTGTTTTATGACCCAGGCCGAAGTTGATCCTTAATGACCCAGAACTGTTTTTTGTGGCGTCTTCCAAATGCATTTTCCTCTACAAGTCACCTATTTAAAGTGATTTCTAACCATTTATTCTAATACAATTCTCTGCATTTTGCATTTTTCAGTGAAAATCAGATATTTTCCTATATTTAATTTACATGTACATCATGCAGATGTTCATATGAGCTGAGAGTAAATTCAAAGGTTGTTGTGTCAGAACAGAGAAAACTGAAGAAAAACTGACTTTCAGGAGAAGATATCATTAACTGAATGTAAAAAGAGTCTCCAACCACTGTCATTTGTCAAACTAAATGAATTTTACTAGTGAATTAATGTTGCAGATGATAATGTTGTTTCCATGTTCACTATGGAGCCTGTGGAAATGTCCAAATGGGTCGTATCTGATGACCATGAACATTTTACCTGAATTATTTAGGATTATTGATAGAATTAGTGAATCACTTATTAAACATTTTAGATCAGTAGGTGGTTTTGGTCGCCGGTGGCTGTTTGGGTCTTTAAGGGTTAAATTAGGAGTGTACTACACAGCCCTGGTATTCCTCAGAAATGAAATAAGTTTCTTCTCACTTGTCTCTTAAAATTGGGGCTTTGAAGAAACTGAGGACCTCCACAGACAGATCACAACCCCAGTCTTGGCTTTTATGTGTGTCTTAAGATGTTAAACACTTAAGTCTCCTCTGCCAAATATAGCGCTTTATTGAACAGGGAGAAAGCTATTTTAATGTTGGAAGTAGGTCGAACTAGTGAAGGTTAATTGGCGTTAGGAAGGACCTCGGGCCTCGTTGTCATATATCTTGATGCCCAATAGATACCTGCTGCTGAGGGTCTCTGAACAGACGTGCACACAGAGGACAGAATAAAACAATATAGGCGGGTGAGCACGTTTCCAGCTGACGTGCAGATGTCCACAGTCCATCTCTGTGGTATATCCATGCAGACTGCCTGTGAATTCCTCCCTCTGTCTGTCAGATATTTATAGACGTACTGTATGTCTTTGCCCCACAATCTTTCATCTGTAGCTTGGTATCTTGTTAAGTGTGTGTTGCTCTATCCAAGTGCTTCTAAAGGGTCTGGTGCTGCACACAGTGTGGAGAAAATGGAGCTTTTCCTTGCTCGTATGTGTGGTAATAGACAACTTAGATCGGTGCTACACTGTGCATAAACGGAGCAGCTCTGTAGTGACAACGTTGACAGTGAAACTGAACGGTCTGACTGAGAGCCAAGTTAGGATCTGATCACATGACAAAGAATAGCAAAGTGCAGGATAGACTAATTGCTGTTTATGTCATTTTAATCACCTTCTCATCCAGTTTGCCACACAAACACATGTCCATATACACATACACACTTGTTTATTCCACATCAATCCCCTCTAGTCACTATTCACTGACGCTGGTCGTGCCCCCCTCCATTCATCGATAGAGAGCAGTCATTACGCAGCCAGAATCCACAAGTCCGTTCCCACAGGGCTGGTTCCAGCAAAGAGAAGCTGGCCTGGTTCTGGGGGTCGACCTGGTCCCATGACAGACAAAGGCGACAGGTCAGAGAGGACAGAGTGAGGAAGGCAAAAAAAGAGAGAAAAGTCGAGAAAAGAAGTGGGAAAGGTCCAAAGGGTTTCCAAGAAATGGCGAGATCTCACTATTGAACAGCATCGGACTTGGATTGTGTGGATACATGCAGCTGGTCTCTCACGCTTCTGTGGAGCCTGTCCAGGAAGTAGATGCAGCCCTGGGTTGGACATTGAAGGCTGTTAGGGTGGGAAGAGTGTGAAGTCAGAAAGAGGGAGAAATAACTGATGCATGTGAATGGAGTTCTTACATTGTGTGTGTGTGTGTGTGGGGGGGGGTGTGAGGATACTGCATATGATTTCATGAAGCATCGGTTGTTGACTGGTCTTCTGTCTTTTGGTCTCTGTGGTAACTCTAGGCTGGTTGTGATGCCCTGACTCCAGACATTTCTACACGGTGCCGATTTAAAGTCACTCTGCTTAATAAAACTAAATCTGTCAAAGACTGATTTGCTCTTGATGGCTTGAGACAGTGAAGTTAATAGGAAAATGGCTAAATTTAGTGTGGGTGGGTGTGTGTGTGTGTGTGTGTGTGTAAGCCCTTGTTTGAGCGTTAAGCCTTTGTAGACCACAACTGTTCCTCCTAAAGAAGTGCTTCTGGTGTACTCCTACAGCAGGAGAAGGGAGTCCTCAGCTGTTTTCCATAGCTAGTGCGACACACAGAACATCTGTGTTTGTGTTTTATTTCATCCAAACAAGTCACACAAGGGCACTGCCTTCCATATAGAAAATAATGAGAATAACATTATTATTTTGTCACTCCAATAGCAAATGATAAATGACAGCTTCTCTCTTTGCTCTAACTGCTAATTGATACCAAATAGGTGAAACGGTAGCTGTTGCATGATTTACATTTGGCTTCCTCTTTGAAATATAAAAAGCCTGTGTCATCCAGATGTAAACATGGCTCTCCACAGTCATGCAGAGTGTGCAGTTTGGGTGCTGTGTGGTAATCCAGGACTCGCCTTGGCCAACAGCAGATGAGCAAGATTTAATCTGTCCTGTCTTGGCCTCTGGCTGGAGGAAGGGTCTCCTCCTGATGATTTCTGTCTTTGTGTTTGTTTATTGTTTTGGGTTTTCTTTTGTCTGAGATGATTTGTCTTACTTTGTTTCTTTACAGAATTTCCATTTTGCTATAGTTCCACTGATTAGTGTAGCTTTACAGTTCCTTTGTGGGATGAACTGTTAAAGTCTACCTATTCCATTACGGTTGGAGTTAAACAATGCAGTTGAACAGTTCAAGTCTGGGCCATAGACCAGGTTTTACACAAGTACTGTTTGAGATTGGTAGTATCACAAATATCCAGATGTTCAGGTCTGATTGTTTTCCTTTCTAAACCTATGTTTTGAGCTCAGGTGACGGATGAGGAGCGTTGAGCTTGTGCTGACATTTCTTAAACCTTTGCTCCACAGCGTTTCAGCAGACATATTAAAGACTGTATACTCCCACCCAACATCTGTCACAACATTTTCACAGCTTCAGTGTGTGTGTGTGTGTGGGCCTGTACACAGATGTGACATGTTCCATTGTCGCTCACTCTCCCTTTCTCCGCTGCCTTCCTTCCTTCCCTCCTTCCTGTGTTTTAAAGCCTCTTCCTCTCTCCCTTCTCTCTTACTCCCTGCCCTGTATCCCTCACCCATTCTCTCTTCCTGTTGTTTCATATGGTTTCCAGACCCCTCTCATCTCTGTCCATCTTCTGCACTTTGATGTGAGCCCTCATACTGCCACACTGACCACAACAAAGATAAGGTTCACAATTCATCTTTCTCTTGCCCTATGTCTCCAGTGTCTCTCTACACCCCTGTCTTCTATAGAACCATGTGTATGTGTGATCATTGTCACTGGTTAATGTCACCTAGTGAAGCTTAGAAAATTGATTGGTCTGTAGATGAAAGGTAAAAGAGCTTTCAGGTCCTGTGTATGTTGGTAGCCACACTCTGATGATTATACTGCAGGATCTTCACATACCCTTTTCTGAATGAGTATTACTGAGGCCAAACTGAATGAAATATGTTTCATGTTTCTAATTGTTTGTTCATTGGCCTGCATTGGAGCGCATCTTCTCTGAGCCTGAGACTTTGTTGTTCACTTTTGCATCATGTCTCAGAATAATATATCTAAGAATTCTAATGTGTATAGTTTCATCTATTCAGGAACCTGCTTTTTTAGATCCTGTCCTTTTCTTCTTCTAACCCTATTGAGACGGAAATCCTTTGAGTCTCTGATACAGTGCCAGCTATTGGGAAAAACCCATGTTTGCAGTTTGGAATTTAGGTTTAACTAACATCTATCAGGTTAATTCTGACTACACAGCTACTGCGTACTGGCAGAATTTTTTTTTTTTTTGCCCTTGCAGGATTGTGTATGACAGGTGGACGAACGGACAGACAGGCAAACACATATATGCAGTACATAATGACATAGTGCAACAGGTGGGAGCTCATCTTACAGAAACATAAAGGCTATTGTTATCCTGCTTTTGCACTTTGCAGCACTTAAGGCCTAGAAACATAGTGTACACACACACACACACACACACTCACACACACACTCTGACTGTTTGACCGCCTCAGGAAAATAAACGGGGATTTTCAGCCACATCTGTCACTTGTGCCACTTAACCAATGCAGGCATGACAAACAGACGCACACCCCCATGCACGCTAATGTCATGAGCGGTTCATCATGCAGTCATCTTCACATTTAAAAGCTGCATAAATGTGGTGGGTTTGACGTCCCGCTGGGAGCTGGAATGAAACTCGGGTCACACTTGAAGTATCACCACAGCTCATGCGATCTTTCTCTGGATCCGTATGTGTGAAATAAATCATAGAAGCAACATTTAATTTAGAATCGATCATCAATATTAAAGTTTAAAACTAGTGGCACATGAAACTGGGGTGGAGATTTGTCTATATTTGGACAGGCAGATATGTCCTTAGAAATGGCTGCCTGTTGGGTTTTCAGGCATATTTTTAGTCTTGTAAACATCGGTGACATTAGACAGCTTGAATTTCCTCAGCTGAATAAACAAGCTGAGTAACAAGAGTGTTTTGTCTTAGAACAGCAGACACAATGTCTAGTTGAATAAATACAGGGGAAATGCATCTAAGATATGAGGGATGCAGGAGAATGTATTTATTCTATTTACTGGTAATTGTGCATGTTATAAGTCGACCCAGTCTCCTGCCTGTTGTTTATTTCCAAAGGCAGTTTAACAACAGATGTGGCAAGTGAATCCCTAAAATGTACAGTAGAGGAGGAAGTAGGTTAATTTAGTTGGGATTTAGGCAGCTAGGTTTCCCAGTTCTGTGATGGAAAAGTCCTAGATTTATATCAGTAGGACACACACCAGCTATCAGCATTGTTACTGGAGGTGGTGGTAATATGCGGTTGGGTTGTGTGTCACTGTTGGTGAGCTCATGTAAGCCCCCAGGGTGTTTGTGAAAGAGGGTGGGAAATGACTACCAGCACCTTTTACAAATGTTGGTTAAATTTCAACAACACGGTTCTGTGTTTTCTAAACCTTGTGGCAGTCAGACGCATTGCGGGCAAGCACAGTGGGGTGGTATGTAGGGCATCATCCTCAGCCAGTGTGATAGTCGGAACATTTGTGACTTTTTAAACCTGTCAGTCATTTGTTACAGTGGTAAAGCTATATTTCCTGTCTTTGTCACAGCCCCACCCTCTGTGTGTTTATATGGAGAACTGGACAATCTGTTGTCCCCAATACCAGCCAACGGCTAAAGAGTCCATTGTCAACAGGTTGACCTAGGTTATTATATATACTGGGAATACATAACATGCCCCGCCCCCTACTGAACAACTGCTTTGTGTTTACACATTCACTGATGCAATGTTTGTGGTCATAAAATGCTTGTCGACATGCCCTCAGTGAAGTGGAGACAAAACATTTGCTCAGCTAAACTTTATACACATGAATCACACAGTAAGGAATAAAAACAAAAATGAAAGGTTGAGTCGAAGGTTTTGAGTGTGTGACAGACGGTGGCAGAACATTTTCAGACCATCCTGAGGGGAAAACATTGCTGCAGTTCTGGCTCAAAAATGGAATTCTAGTTCATCTAGTTTCTCCTTTATGGCCTGAAATATGCAAAACGTAGCAGATTAATATACTGAAACAAACGCACAGTGTTCTCTGATGCCACATTTTCTCTCATTTACTCTTAAAATGCCAGACGACTAATTTATTTGTATGTAAATAAGATATAAAGCGCTATTAGATATAAAGTACACTGAAGTCCCATAGAAATATTGTGAAAATACTGAATTTGGTTCATATCTGGTACAGATCTGTAATAGTTAATAAAGACAAAAACCAGCATTGAAAAGAATAATTTTCTTTAATGGGAAAATCTCAAAAATAAAAACTACAGTGAACAATGCAACATGTTGTAGTTTTCCTTCAGTGTTCCTTTTTCAGTGTCCTCTGTCATCCTAACTTTTCCAGCTTCTGTAAATTAGGCTGCTCCTCATAAACACCTGTGAAAACTAATCTGATCTGAAACCAGTTCTTTGTCACAATAATTAAAAATTTCGACTTTGCTTTCACCTATCAATGTAAAACCTACTGAATAAAAATAAGTCATGCGTGTTTCAAAGTAACCCTGCTTTAGAGCGAATCACCTGATGAATTTTTTCTTCCAGTTTTTCCTGACAAGTCTGAGAAATTAGCATTGGCATAATTTCAGCAGCAGAGTCATTAATCAGACCTGCTAATGTCCCTCTGCCGTGGTGCAGACTGTAAGGTGAAAAGAAAGGGTCCATTGTCCTGCTCTGTGCGTTCAGCTGTGTTGTTTTAGTCAAGTATTTTGACTAAAACAACTGACTTGTACCGACTCACTCGCTCATTCTCTGTCTTTACTGTACCTTCATTCAGTTGAGTTTATGTAATGAAAAAAAAAAAGTACAGTCGTGATGTATGTTTTGTTTTGAGATGTACCACATGAGGTGGAACTGTAGCAAACACACGTTCACCTCCATTAAGAGAGACGCACTCGATTTATGCACCGGCCTCATTCATTTGTCTAATTACTGAAGACAAACAGGCCATAATATGACGCCTTTGTCTGGCTGTTTTCTCCGCCTGAGGCAGACTCTTAGCTCATCATCTATCTTATCCCATCTCTCCAGAACACTGTGTGATGTGTTTGTATGAAAGCGTGTGTCAGTGTGAAATATGACATACTCCGGGTAGGAATCCCCATTGACTACTGGATCATGTTGTGTAGAAGCTGTAGCTGTCTGTTCCTCCCGGTCCGTCTCATCCACAGAGACCTCATTGTGTTTGTTTTGTGAGTCCTGTATGTGTGTGCACATCTGCACACATTAACCTGCTTGTCTCTCTTCCTTCTATCTACCAATATTTCCTGCGATACACTGACTATTACACTTCTCAAGGACTGTATTCATGGAGCCTTCTAACTTAAGAAGCAGGGTGAACATAACGCTACTCAAGGCGTATTACGCCTTATAGTTGTGTGTGTGTGTGTATATAAAAACAGGTGTGTGCTATTGTAAAAGAACCATATTGCCTTTCTTGTTCTTTCACATTTGTCTTATTGTTTTCTTTTTAACAGGGCAGACATTGTTACAGTAAACAAAAGCCTGATGACCAATATTTGGAATGGGTACACATTTGGAGTAAAAGAGAAAATCTTGGTATCCACTTTAAGATGACTGTCAGCTTTTACATTGAACTGAGGGTTTTTGAACACTGAAGACATGTTTTTTCAGTCCTGGTATTCTACAGGCCTTTACACACAGTGATGAAAAATGACAGGAAAATACGAAACATTCAGGGGCAAATATTTTGCATCAAGACTTTTCACATCAGCAGGAATACAAGTTTGTGTCAGTTAGGACATTTGCTCAGTGACCATGGCCATTGGACAGAAATAGTAATGGATATAGTACCACCTGGAGCCCCTGTTCCTCTGGGTCTGTGTCCAGTAACAGGCTGAAAAGACACACATGATGCAGACTGTATTTGATTCATATGACGCTGACGTTACACAAACTCCTCCAGTTGTTTTTGTCAGTGCTGCTCCACACCGTGTCCTTCACTTCATTATCTTCATCACTTCTCTCTTTCACACTGAACTGACTAACTTGAAATTGAGATCTGGATCCATCATTGTTGCTGTCACATGATGTACAGTTCATAGAAAAAAATGACTGGTTGATTCCCTCATTCACAGTTCCACTGCTTGGAAAAGACTGACTGCTGTGAAAGTAGTTACAGTATTTCTTTGGATATACCAGTAACTATAAAAACATCAGATCCCATAATCAGTCATAGATAACTGTTCTATCCTTCTTTTCCATGCTCGGCATCCAGTTTTCATCCCAGTGTGCTTCAGTGTGTGTGTGTGTGCGTGCACATCTTTAAAAGAACAAGCGAGACATTTAGAGGCCCTCCCATGCCACACAGTGAGAGGGGATTTTTGATGGGGATTATGAAGAATATAATTTCATACAGCTAGAGAATGGTTAATCTTCTTAAGCCCCGCTGGAGTCTGCACGCCCATTCTTGTTACTGCCCAGTAATGAAGGCGAAAGATAGCTGAGCAGGCAGTGTACAATGGAAAGCAACCTGTGTGTGTGTGTGTGTGTGTGTGTGTGTGTGTGTGTGTGTGTGTGTGGTCATTTATAAATACATGGGAGTGGAAATAATGTAATTAGATCTGTAATTGTAAATTCAGACGACATATGAACTGTTTTGAGATGTTTGAGTGCTGCTCATGTAGCTCGGCCGCATTGCCATTTACTTTCTGCTGTTTTTGGCCTGAATCTTTGTCTGTCCCACACATTGAGGTTTGTGCCGGTCTGCAGATTATAAATATAAACCTGCTTTTGTTCCCAGGCAAAATGCTCAGCGCAAATCTTATTTTTCAGTTCCAAAAGTGCCTTGCTTGAGGGTATTTCAATAACTGTGGATTTAACCGGTCTTTAAACGGTGTTTAAAATGTCAAACTTTTTTTTTTGCCTACAAACCTGCATGTC
>JAPQRQ010000017.1:1710842-1731595 GCA_037367365.1 Apogon talboti
GGGTTTCACTCCCTCGTGTCAGCTCCGACCAAACCCATCCAACCACAGCTTCCCAGTCTGTAGTGTGTGTGTGTGTGTGTGTGTGTGTGTGTGTGTGCTTGTTCGTATTCACAGCTCTTACACACATTCTTAATGGTGTTTGGCTTATTCAGCATTTCTGAAGATCCTGAGGTTTTTGTGTTGTTTACTCTTTGTCTTTATTCTTTTCACGTTGTCTCTGTTTTCACACACATTTCTCTGTTGTTTGCCTCTATGTCTGGTCTTTTTTTTCTCATTTGGAAGTTTTTTAGGGCAAGTGGAGAGACATAAGGAATGAGAAGAGGAAGAAGGAGAGGAAATTGCATAAAGAATGAGGAGGAAATCCTTACTGTGTGGAAATGTTGATGTTTTGCCGAGTGCTGGTGCCACAAAGATGTATAATTTATTTATTTATTTTTCACACGTACTAGATTGTCGACATTTATGCTCTGACAGATGGAAAGAATTGCAGTGGAAAGAAGGAATTGGATAATGCGTTTTCAAGATGGATGGAGCCTGTAAATGAAAGAAATGAGTGACTGTTTGACTAATAATGGGTTCAGTCCACAGATGTTTGATTTTAGTTGTATTAGAATGACCCAAGGTGTGAACGTGGAGCTCGTTAATGCCTCATTAGTTAGAGTTCTAGCATTTTCTTTCCAGTTTATCGAATCTTTTCTTACTTTCTTTCTCACTGCCAAGCTGGCCTCCTGTCCCTCTCCACACTTTGTCATAGATACATTTCCCAGCATCCTGTGGGTGATGGCGCTGTCAACTACATCCTGTTCTATTTCCTTTCCCGGTGACCGTTCTCCCCAAACCCTAAACCCTTGACCGCACGCTCAGACCTGAGAGGAAAATGCTCTTAATCGGACAGCTGTCTCTTCCAATCACCTCTCTTGGATTGTTCCTTGCGATTGTTCCTTTGTCCACTGTAGCGTCACCAGCCACAGGATGTGACACGTCTCTCACCGCTGTTTCCTGCTGGATTGGAAAAGTAGAGCAGCGGTGATGAATTGGGCTGCGGAAAGGGATCGTCAAAGTGTTTCTGGGTGGCTCGCAAGTTGTGATTAAGGCAAACAATGTAAACACCGCTGCCGAGTTACTTACGCACGTAATTACCTTTTCCACTGCCTTTAAACATTGGTCAGGTTCAAATGGGAGACACCCGCAGTGTAGCCCATGTCACTGAGGATGTGTGTGTGGGATCTTTAGTGGAGAAGTGACTGATGCTTTTCTGAGCCTGAGTGGTTTTGTCAAAGCGCTCCATAATGACATTAAACTGAGCTCTTTGTCTGCTTGAGGAGAGGAGACGATGGGGAGATAAGACCGGGAAGCTCTGAAAGGAAAGGATGAGCGGAGACAAGGGGGTAAATGTGAAGAGAAAGAGACGAAATGTGATGAAATGGTCATTTGGAGCAGGGACAAATGTTTAGTAACTGAAGTTTTATGAATCTGTATGGTGGGCCTGGGCTCTGGTTACGGCGTTACTTGGAGTTTGTTGTTTAATTCACAAAACTGGTTTATTTCAGCAGACATAGAGTTAATTTCCAACCTACTATCTGATTATTCCTGCAGCCAACTGTTATTATTGTGTTGTATTCCTGCAGTGCCCTCGAGGAAGACAAAAATAAACAAACACAGAATGATTATAGTGCCGCTAAACATACGAACCTGAAGACATGAAAAATGTGCGTGTGAAACTTCAACCAACTTGAACAGAAACCTGGCCACTGATTACACAGCAGCTTATCCCTACAAAAAGCCCATTTCAGAAGTGTGTGTGTGTGTGTGTGCTTGCCTGTATATCTGCCTGTGACCCCCAACTTGATAAGTAAAAAGGCCTTGAGGACCCGTTAGAAGAAAGTGAGGGTTACGCTGCATCTCCCCGGCAACAACAGCCTTTGGCAGATAGCAACCGCATCACCGTAGCAACCTTTGGGGTTGGGGTCACCAGTTAGGGGCCTCCATGAATACAACACTCCCTCCCCACACACACCCCTCTTTCTTTGTGACAGGTTTTTGATTGGCTAACGTGTGTGTGGGCTCTGCACGCGTGCATCGAGGCGCTGCAGAGGTTGCAGAATGTGTGCAGAAGTGGTGCTTAAGTGTGTGTGTAAAGCCTCAAAAGTGATAGGAGTGCCATGATACCGTTATGTTTTCTTTGTCCAAACTTGGAACAGTGCTTGTAGCCGCGTAATGATCAGATCACATCATGCCTGTTAAAGGGATTAGGATTTGGGGCCAGAAGCAGAGGAGGAGCCCGTATGCAGGTAGGCGTGCTTGCATGCGCATTTGCTGGTTTGTGTGTTTTTTGGAAACATTTGTACAGGCAAACTAGCTCACGCATGTTCTCAATTTCTCGGCTCCAACAGAGAAACCAGTCCTGGCAGAGTTGAATGGTTAAAAATTAACACATCTTGACAAAGTGTAAGAGTAAACTGTGATCTCAGTGGAGGAATTAAACAGAGGTGGATGAGAGAGGGAGCTGAAATAGGAGGGTAAATGTGTGAATAGAGGGAGAGATGGAGGGTAGAGAGGAGCAGCTTGTGGAAATCAGTTAATAGTGAAGTGTAGATTGTGTGTTTGCTTTGTTGAGGCTGTTGGTTTGCAGGGGTATGATGTTAAGGAGCAGAGTGGAGTCTGTTATGGAGTTAAACTGCAGAACAAAGAATGAATGGAGGCTGATATAAACCACTGTGTCATTTAAGGTAAAGTGCTGTTTAGTTCTGTCATATTTATTTTTGGCTGTAGTTAAATGTACGCCGTAACAAGTATATTTTTTAATTTGACTTGAGCCATTTGGCCAAATAGCCTTTTGTTGAGGACGTACTTGGACATAGATTTGATTCTGTGTTGACAACGAAGGTACTTCACCTGGTACCAGTGCTTCTGCATGTAGTCTTTAGTGCGTTCTGGTAATGACACTGGATATTACGGTTACAAAAGCATATTTACTTTCTGCCATGTGAATAATTTAACCTGGATTATTGCATTATTAACTAGGGTTTTCATCTTTGGACAAGCATGCTACACTACACCTACCCCAAACAAATTAAGTCCTAAAACAAAACCAATATGGAGCTTGTTTTGTAGCTTTGAATCATAAAAACTGAAAGGTCACAATTGGTTTATTATTTCTGCATTAAGTCATAATGAGATGATGTGTATTAAAAGCACATTTCCTGTTTCACAGTACATTGCCTGCCTATATCACATTAAATCAGATGTGGTTTGTATAGTCAGACAGCAAAACATACTATCTTTGTTGAGCAAAGTGTATCTTTAGACTCAAATCTTTTACAGTTGAAATTTGTGAGTTTTTTGCACACATTGGCTTGTGTAATTTAGAAATGGAAATGCTGCTGAAATATAATTTGTATGGTATATTCAACATGATAGAAAATGATGATCTAGAGGAAGTTGTTGGACACCTTTAGGCACCATAAGGGTCAGGTGTAAGGGCATTTTTAATGAGCCCAGTCATCCTTTGTCTTACTGCAGGAAGCAGAAGTGTACTGATCTGAATCCCACAGCAGGTTCTGCTCTCTCATTCACACAGTTTCTCTCTCCCGTCACACCATGCTTTATCACTTCACTAAACACACATCCAAGGCGTGACTCTGCTTATTAGCAGAGCTCTAATAGTATTCATCAACACATTTGTCTCCCCCTCACACACCTCACCCTTTTTTTTTTTTTACCTATGGTTTCTGTTTTAATACTGTTGTCAGGTGGCTCTTTATTTTTTCATTACCCACAGAATGATTTTGTTTCATCACAGATGATTGTTGTGTTGGAAACATGCATTACAAGTCCATTTCAGCCTTTTCCCTTTACTGTATTCATTATGTTACTATTTACTATTCAGGTTGGTTTTTATTCTTATGGTATAACATCATTAAAGACTTCATGTTGACAGGTTTAAATTTATTTTAAATGGATCTTTATTTACTATTGTTACCTGTGTCAGGTTTTCATCCCCACTGCATAAAATGGGCAGAGATGTAGCAGTCAGCCCGTCTGTCCATCATCAATTTATTTCTACAGTGTAAATGGAAAACCATTCAATATTTTTTTCAACAAACCTGTTAAAGTATATCTATAACTAGCGTGTTGACCTGTGAGGGACCATGGGTTTCTGTACAAGCCAGGGCGCATACCCCGTCCTCTAATGGCTCTTGTATTAGACTGGATGTTTTCTTTGAGTAGCTCAGGACTCTAATGCCTGGACTTTTTCTTGAAGCACATGCAGACATGCTGCTCCTCAGCATTGATGGTCTATTGTCAGTCCCTCTGTAGTGTGCCTCCTACTGCCAACCCCCCCCTCCCCAGGTCATCATAACCTTCCTGAGTCCTGAACAGAAGATTTTTTTTTTTTTTTTTTTGCCAGAATACCTCAAATCCTTCAATCTCATATAGAAAAAAACTTGTTGCCTTTATGAAAACGTCTGTACCTTGTATTAGATTAATAAAAACAAACCACTGAGAAAAACACGAGTACACAGAATATTTAATGAAACTGGTCCAAAGGCGGTTAGCCTCACTGCCAGTAAACACAGCACAGTAAACTCCCAACGTCTTTGTCTTCTGACACATGAATCACTGATATTAAAGTGCTCGTCTGTTGTCATACACTGTTACTCAGCTTTTCCACCGTATTAGTGGGAGAGTTAATCAAACGCATTGCGACATGGCTTTTCAGATTTGTCCTTCGTTGATGGCGCAGCATGATTATCACCTTTTTAAACGGTACATAAAACTCCGCTTGAGGGTATTTTTGCTCTTAAGAGCCTCATGTTCTCTTAAACAGATGATTTTAATGTTGTGCAACATGTGATACTAACATTACAGTCTGTCTTTTTACAAACTGGTTCTGTGACTGCTGGAAGATTTAGTAACACAAGTGGAGATTTGCATATTCTACGGTGAAGGAAGAGGGAAGATTAAAAAAAAAAAAAAGCCTCAAGACTGAGAGTGTGCCTTTTGTGTAAGTTCCTGAAAGAGGTCCACATATGGACACTTTTGAATTTGACACTGATGTAGAGTAATTCAAGTACTTAATGGTACATGTAGTAGCTCAATGTTGAATTTGATCTGACTTAGAGAAACCTGTTTGGACAAACGTGTCTGTCAGTGAATGTAATGTTGGTCTGTTCCTTTCTCCACATGTCCATCTTCTGCAACTTGACCTCCGTCCAACTCCTGTCCAATCCCTTTCCCACCCGTACGTCTCAACTCAAAAGGTAAGTGTTTCCATTTAACATAATGCAGCTTTGATTCCCATTGATTTCCCGCAGATATTTTCTTTAAAGAGTGCAGCTGTCACTGTAATACTCCTCACCTGATCGACTCCTGCTCCTTTTCATCGTCACCTCCATCATCGTGCTTCAGTTTCTGGTTTTATTCTGTAAATACTGTCACAGTGTTGAGTCGTGTATTATGCTGATACCCATGGAGCTGTAAGATGTGTGTTTAGAAATGTGGTTCAATGACCCAAACTGTGTTGTATATTTGGAGTAGAGTTGGGTGTGTGTGTGTGTGTGTGTGTGTGTGTGTGTGTGTGTGTGTGTGTGTGTGTGTGTATTAAAGTGTGGTTTTCAGGTAGTGCAAATAGCCCAGGGGATACTTTCTTGATGTGGGAATAGCAAGTGAAATGGTGGCGAGTTTGTGTGAGATCATTAACCTCAGTGTTTTGTCACTGCTATACCATACGGAGCCCACAGGCGCCCTTCTGTTTCCCTGGCTCTGTCTCGGTGTCTTTCACACACACACACACACACACACACAAGCAGAGCCTCCCACAGAGTCTGCGCTTCCTTCAGTTGAGCCATCGAGTGTTTTTTGGCTGTGGTGTTCTGACCTGCTCTCATACCCTCATGACCCACATGGCTTTTCTTCACACTGGTCCTTTTTCTCTCAGCCTGACTGTAGCTGCAGATAAGTCGTCTGACCAGTTCAACGGGACGCTCACATCCTCAGATTTACAAGTCTTTTTTTGTTGGGATAAGGAAATGGTAACCTTGACCTTTGTGTTTTAAGGGTTTGAGAAGTGCATGAGAGGTTAAAGTAAACTAAAACTTCAAACTTAAAGTAAACGGTTTATCTTGTGTGGGGGTAGGCCTTAGCTGCATAAAAAAGAAATGCGATTCTTTTATAGAATAAGAAGTTGAGAATAGGGTTAGAAAAGGTAACTTATAGCTGTTATTATGTTACCGTTAATGTTAGCTTGATGCTTTGGCCAATGGTTGCACATTGAAATCAGAGATATACCAGTTTGGCTAATTTATTGTCACTGATCGGACATTTTACAAACCATCAGTATGGGCAGCACTTGGCTCAGATAGAGGCTAATATCTGGCATTGTAACTGCTCCCACTGACTCTGAGTCAAAATAATAGCACAAAAGCTAAGAAAGAAAAAATCAGGTGTATATTTTTTTATTTAATAGTTTTGCTGCACAAAACTGTAGTTATTGTATTAGCTGTTAAAATCAATATATTAGGTGTCCATTTGGTGACTGTGTTAATAAATAGGAAGTAGATAGACCTAATAAAAATATGCATGTTGCTGAAATAGTGCTATATTCCTGTTGTATCTGGGATATATTGTGTTTGTGATATGAGTAGCCAAATGAAAGGTCTGTTACACTGAAAGAAAAAAAAAGACAGATTTTGATCTACTAATACAAAAGTTAAAAAAAATACAGTATATAACGTGGGCCTGCTCTTTTTTAAGATATTTTAAAGAAGTGCATTTGTCTAGTGTAAATGTGTGGCATTTATATCAGAGGTTATCATATTCTTATTTCCTCTGAAATGAGGTTAAGAGTCGACTGTAGAGTGGGCGGTCACATTTGGACTCATCTGTATCTCCACAGGTTATTATCTTTTCCATTTTCACCTCATTATATGAGCCTTTGGGCAAAGCGAAGATGAACTCCCCTTTGTTCTGTCTGCTTTTTCACTGGCAGACTAGAAAATCAATTTTGTAGTAAAATAATCAAGGCCACAAAATGCAATCCATTCATTGTAGAAATGAAAAAGAAACTAATTAGAGGTTTAAAGGTGAGGCACTAATGGCAGGATTCATAAAAACTGAGATGATACTATTCCAGAAACTCTGACATAGGATGGGAGATGAACTACAGTGACTACCCTGATGCATTTTGGGATACTGATATAACGCTAGTTTTTGAGGCTGAAGTCTTTGAGTTGAGGATCTGTGACACCTTTTACTGAAGAGATGGAGCCACTGTGGAGTCTAGACGAGTGGGAGGTGGGGAGATTGCCCCTAGAAACACAGTGACAGTGGGCATGTCACCCACAGATAACTATATTTACACTATTGGTTAAACCGAGGTTGTAACCTTCATTTAGCAATGTGACTCTGTGTTAGAGTATGGTCTACTGACTTTACAGCTGGATTTTTATGACGGGTCTGGAGGCTGCTTTTAAAACATCAGCTGTCCCACTTCACTAATGGTTGAGTCTTGTATGAAAAATATGCTCTTAAACATGTCCCCACAGGTTCCCTGGTGAGTCATGTATTGTCTTATTATTGATATTGGTAGTTTTGGGGGATTTGGGTTTGTTTTGTTGTGTTTCCATGCATTCATTAGAGCACATGTCCCTGTGTCTCCCACAGAAGACTTGTGGTTGATCTCTTGTACCCTGAATAGTTTTATGGACAGCAGTGTGTCACATGCAGCTTAGATTAAATACTGAAAGGTTTTCCCTGGCTTTCAGACAGCCTCCTGAACTGTAACCTCAGGGTGGTGGATTTTTCATAAGATTAGATTAGTGAAGTCTCAACATTGCACATCATGCTTAATCCCCAAAGAATTTCAGTCTGCTGCTATGTGGACAGTGACTAGCCTTCTGTTTTATCCATTCATTGATTTCACTTACGGTAACTTTAAAGAGAATCTGCTACATAAAAGTTAAATCCCAAATCCATGGCACTTTATCAGCCTCTAGAAATAAATTACATTTATTGCAAGGAAAAAGGAAAAGCCATACATAGCATTTGCTAAAAATATAGTAAACATCTGGTAGATGTTTGTTAAAATGCTAATTTGCCACAGCCAGCCTGCAGAGTAAAGCTGCAAAATGTTACACATTGGGATGCACAATCATGAAGTTCAGTTCTGACTGAGGTCTGTTTCCCAAGAAGCTCAGAAACGTAAGCCGATTTCAGCACAGTATGAGGCCCTCAAGGAGTGAAGATTCTTCTGGAACTTGAGATGCATTGAAAAATACACAGTACCTGTCGTAAGCAGAGGTTCTGTTTCACCATTTCATTTTATCTGTACAAATATGTTCTTTGGCCGGTGCTGTTGTCACGGGTACGGTGTGCAGTTGAAGCAGCAGAGGCCCAGTTCTCAGGCCTAGACTTGGTGTAGGTCTGTGCATTATTACTGGTTGTCACTTCTCATCCGCTTGCGTTATAAGAGTGCATCAATGGACTCACATGCTCCTTCAAGTACAGAGCATGCAGTCATTGTAAAGTATTATACAAACACAGAAACACTCACTGAAATGCACAGCCAGACTCAAGGACGCCTTATAGAAACACACCTGTGTGCACACTGACACCAGGACCGACTGAAGGGGGAATCCCCACTGTGTCCATGAGCTGTGGGTGGTGGCCACGACCAGTGGCCTTTGGCTTGAAGTCTGAGGTGGGCTGAGAGTTTGTGTTTCACCCCCTCAACACTGGGACACAAAGAAAGGCTGTGTTTTAGGAAACAGAGATCAGATGAGGAGGAGAGAGGTCCAGAAAAGGGGGAATGAACAGAGAAATGTTGCAGCAGTCCTTTCTGTCATGTGGCGGGAGGATTTGAGACGGACAAACAAAGTAAATAGATGATGGTCCACAGAGAGAAAGACAGGAGACAAAAGGAAAGGGAGAGATGGAAAAAGACAGATGGGAGAAGGGAGTGAGATGGAGGGTGGCCAGATGGATCTGTGATGTCAAACGTTTCACAGGCTCTGGGAGGAATTTCTTTGGGGAACTCTTATTTTTGATCGGTGTCTCCTTGGGACATGCTGATGTTTTTACAGTCCTGTTGCATTATGTGGTTCATCATAGCTCAACACATATTCACTCTGTCTGTTTATATTTCTCTGTGTGGGTGTGTCAGTAATACACTCTATTTTAAGTTGATCTAGTATGTGAATGTGTGTGTTCTTCATTACACCCATAGTTTGTCTGTAATGTGCCTTGAAACCCTAGTGTGTAACGGCTGGAAGTCGGCGCTGCCAGCTGGTCTGGCCAACAACTGCTGATCTGGATTCTGCTCTTAAATCCCTCGCTAACGGATGACTCGCTTTGGTAGCTGTCCTTGGATCAGGAGTAAGTTGAGTAAGCCAGCAGGGCAAAAAAAACCAAAACTTAAGGGTGTGAGTGTGTATGTGTTGGTAGATTCAAGCTGGTCTGGGTCCAGTATTAGAGGAGGGTTGATTCAGTGCTACAGTACGAGCCAGGATAAGAGGGATATCTCAGAATAACAAACGCTTTTGAAAAACGCGGGGGTGTGTGTCAGACAGCTCCCAGCTGTAGAGGGCACAACGCCAGACCGTAAGGCAGGCCCTATTGTCACGGTAACGGTCGGCCTGCCGTCTGCTTAATCAGCATAACTCTGTCCATGACTTGCTGCCCTTTTGTCTTTTCCCCTCACATTTATTTTGATCTCTTTTCATCTCAAAGATGCAATCCTCCTCTAACTTTGATGTCTTCTTTTACTCTTCCCATCACCATCACCTCTGTTGAATTAGTGCACATGCCATTGTTGAGTGGTTTAGACGAGCTGCAGATCCAAAGTGTGTTTGTGACCTGATGGACACACACTGGGGAGCACCGGCGTCAGGGCCACACACACCCGGTGTGTGTGCAGCGGCAGCACTGTCAGACGGCTGCTTCTGTTATTTCACACATCCTGGCTTTTATTAGAGGTTTCCTCTCATTTTCCTCCACTTGTGTGCTTGTTAAAATGTTTTATATATGTAAACACATGGTGTGTAATACTCACACCTTTTAACAGGCAGCACTAGCAGATGTAGAGAGAGATGCCTTTAATTTGATCTGTTTCATTATGCTCCATTGTTTCTGCATCTTTTACTTTTTGTTTATTCACCTTACTCTCACTTCGTTTCTCCTACACTCCATGTCACATGCAGACAAAGGGAGGTTACAGCAGTAAATGGCAGCACCACGGGCAGCACCTGTAGTCAGCAAGCCCCAGTGGGGTTTGATGGGCGTGTTGCCAGATTGGGCTTTTGGTGGGTTGCCAGATTGGCTGTCAGCACATGAACTGAACTTTGTCTTCGCCTCCGTTTAACCGTGCAGTCCTCCCCCTTTAGATTCTGCAGGTCAGTCCCATGAGAGGTCTGCTTCATTATGTGAGAAGTATATCTAAAACCACTGTAAACAAAGGCCCCTAGTGGTTTATTCCTAAAACAGTGGTTATACGCCATTATAGGAAATACAGGAAAACCTGAGAGAAATGTGTGTTCATGTACTTATGTCTGTTCAGGTCATACAGTCTTTGTCAGCATTAAGTCTGTGACAGGAAACAACAGACTCTGAGTAAAGCAACAAATGTAACCCCCCGTGTGGCTGTTTTTGTACTTTTTGAACAGTAGAGTAACAAAGAAGCGTTCTTAACTAGTGATAGTGACCCCTTCAGTGGATATACTTCTTTGTAATTAATTGCATATGTTGGTTGTATAAGGCATGTGCTGGTTATGTAATAAGCAGTCAGAACCTCTGCAGCTCTGATGGTAATTAAATAAATAAATGCATGTAAAAATATATGGATTACACATGGAAATCTGGAATATACACAGTTCCTACACGCGTAACCATAAAGTATATGCTCAAACTGTGGGTGGGCAGAATAATAGTAACCAGCGCACTGAACATTTAAACATTTAATGTCAAGGCGGCAGCTCCTGTAAATGTTAGTGGTATTGTGCTTATGGTGGGATGTCACAGGGGGAGGTCTCTGTTGTATCTGTTCCGTCAGCATCAAATATACAGGCACCTCATAAAACACTGTTCAGTATCAGAATGGAATAATAGGAGTTTCAAAGGTGTTTTTGCATTAATGTCAGCGTGTAGGCACATTTGGGATGTTTTGCAGCCTTGTGTTTGGATTCATGTAGAAACATGCTATGGAAAGCAGAAAGTTCCTCTGTCCTCACTGGTGCTTCCCCTGAAACAGCTGCTTGTCAAACACTGTCACTGCGCAGGTTTGAGATTTACGTTAAAAAAAAAAAAAAAACAACCCATGCACACACATGTTCTGTTGTCGTCCTTGTGCCGTCTGAAAACCGGTTCAGCCACGTGTCAGAATTACACAAGCGCAGTTTAAACATTGTAGCAATGACAAACATTCTGTCTGACAGTTCAGAAATGTACAATTACTAGATTCTAGCTGGCCGACACAATCAGTGCATTTCATGTGGATTCACTACATTTTTGTGCTTTTGGGCTTCAGAAACACACTCTGGCCCTCTGTCTGAGCACACACTGTATTTGAATGGTGGTAGGCCAACTTGTTGTTTTGCTCAGCAGGAATATTTAACTCCTTTCACGCCAGGCCACATGTTATAGTGTGCTAATGTGAGAAAATGGCATGAATAATGTCCAAGGATGATTGAGTCGCACGCAAATGTCATACTTAATATTTAACAAACTCGCAAAATATTGAGTGTCCTTCTGTTGCATTTATCTCCTCTGCCTTTTTCATGTATGATGTGGGAATCATCTGCACAGGATTTCATAAATACAATAGCCTGCGCGAAAAGTTGAGTGCATATATGAAAACCACATCTGGCCTCAGGTCTGCTGGAGCTCCTTCACTCAGGCATGACTGATCAGGAATGCACGGAGTCGACCGCACCCTTTCTCCCCTTCAACCGCTGGACGCAGGCCTCCTGGGTGTGAGTGTGTGTGTGTGTGTGTGTTTGAAGTGTGTTGAATGGCCTGCTCAGATTACTTTAGCTCGTTTGTCCCGTAAGCTGCGGTGCCACTCCTTTCTCCAACTTTTCATGCTATGGTATCCCCTCAATCGTCGTCGTCTTCTGTTCTTCTCTCTGCGGCTTCTGTGTATATGTGATCAGTGACAACAGAGACGATGCCCCTCGCCTCATAACCCTACCATCACATGGAGTCTTACATGAGAAGTGTACACATGTCGTACACACTCTGAAAGCAGCACACCCTCTTGGCTCGGCGCTGGGCTCGGCTGCTTCACAGATGTGGCTTTAACACACCCGGCCTGTGCTTCCTTGTCTTTTGTCTCAGTGGTCATGCATTTGTTCATAAAGTATGTGTGCGTGTGGAGGGAGCACAACTTTCTCTGGAGTTGCACGCAAATCTGGAGACCCACACGGCCTTGTTTAAAAGCAGACTTAAGCTTGGAGTAGAGTCAGCTGCAGCTTTGGGTCAGAGGTGAGAGGTCAAAGGTCAATACCTGCTTCACTTTTTCTCTTTGTCTTTGTGCATAAACAGCACTCACACGACTTGCATGCACATACATTCTTAAGTGCATACACATAAGAAGGGGGTTAGCTAAGCTTAGCGGGCAGCTTTTACCAGAGAATAATAGAATTAAGTAACACACACATACACACACACACACACACACACACACACACACACACACACACACAGTGCTTTCTGATGGAATAATAGATGTTGGAATAATGGAGCACGTGGCCACAGGAATGAGGGGATTTGTCTTCTAACTGGAGTGAATTGACAGGAGTGACTCCAGGGGTTTGTGCTGGCTTTGTCCCTGTCTAATAACTTAACAGGCCTGTGTGTGTCTCCTGAGAGGCTCCGGGGCCCAAATATAGGGCCAGAATGTTCGAAATGGCAGTGGTATTTAAACTAAAGATTACTATCTCAGCCCACACACATACACATCCATAAACACACAAATATGCTTAATTGCCCCTCCATGATAAGATAGTGTCGCTGACTGATTATGGATTGATAGTAAGTGTTCTGTATACAAACATGCATTACATACTGAAGCACAGACATCAATTTTCTGGCCCATTTAACCTTAAAATGAGTCGAGAGTGCACTAAGCAGGGGTTTGTCTTCAGTAGAGCTCTGAGGAGACGCTCACTGCAGTCGGACACTGGCCTCTAGTGGTCAGAAGTAGTAATTACACATTAATCCTGCAATAGAGACACATCTACGTTAGGATTTGGAGTATTATGAAGTATGTCCCATGTCTGTAAGGTATGTAAAAACTGAAAGGGTAACCTTTTTAAGAGGTTATGCTTTCTTGTGAATGTACATTTTATACATGTTGATACTTATAGATGCTGCTGTACATTACTCTGACGTCTTAGGTAGTCACTTTTTGAATGTTTGTGATCAACAGGAGGTTTAAGTGTTTGATTGGAGCCCTTACCCACCACCAGAGGACTGTTGCTATGCTATCAGCTCCAGTCTGACCCCGTCCTGCCCCCTGGAGGGGTGGAGTTGCTAGGCAGCTGACCCAAAAGGACATTGTATACTGTGTGACTCACTTTTTCCTCATCCTCCTCACACATTAACGTCAGATTAGTCATTTTTAATCACTGTCTTCTTCTGCCCTTTCTTTAATGATGGTTCAGCTGTATCTATATTTTTCACTCTTTTGTTTGTGTGTGTGTGGGAGGTGGGATGAACCGTGTGAGAGGATGCTCATTCATAGTCATGAGATGTTTGACAGCCTACACTAATAATCCTGAGGTCATACCCACTCGACCCCTCCGCTCCTCCATCATAGTCAGGAGCAGCTTTAGAGGATCATGTACCTTATGAGGTTAGTGGATGGACTCCAGTGACCCTTTTAGGGCTCAGATGGCTAACTGAGTAACACACACAATTTATGGATATGTGGTAAAATGTCCTCTTTAGGTCAAGCCACAGATCACAGCACTTGACGCAAAGAGACACACAGATGAATGCACCCCTGGCCTCTTCTGCATTACTGTCACTGTGAATGACACACTGCTTCTGTGTAAACCTCATGGGAGTCTGTTTCATACACTGAGGGTACCACAACACAGTTTAATACTGTTTATTCTTAAGTCAGCACTGGTGATGTTTATTGTTGTTATTAATGCAACTGACTGCAAGAAATTCAGGCAGCAGAGGACAACTGTAGGTCACCTTAAGGAAATACTCACATTTTCATGCTGATGTAAAGCAGCAACAGCCAAAGTCAGTAATTGTCACTTTAATGGTAAATGATCAGCATCAGAAAAGGCTCTAGGATAAGATAAGTTGATCATCCGACGTCACCAGGGAGGTGAAGGCTAAGCTGTGAGTCCACTTGTAGGTCAAGGTTTAAAGTTCAGAGCAGACTAGTCAGGAGGTGACTGCAGATAAATCTGTCCTCAAAGCTGTTAAGAGAACTACAGTAGTCACTCAAAAAGCAATTAGTAGTCTGACTGTATAAAAAGCACTTCATTTTTCTGTAAATCCTTTTTGATTTTATAAAAAAAATAATAGCACATCAGACTTCTAGTAGGGATTATATTTTTCATTCAGTATATACATTTTTCTTTTCAAACTCAACAAAATAAAAAAAACAGGTGTGAGGGTTTATTAGACTCATAAAAGAGGCGTATAAAAAACACACCCAATCTTGTCCAGAAATGGCAGTTTATATACGTTTGTAAAATTCAACAGCTGACTCACAATTGCTGAATTTAGTCATGAGCAGGTTCTGTTTAGGCAAAAAGTATTGAATGTTATGATGTAGTTTAGAGTTCTGACAGTGCCCTGGGTGATGGATGTTAAAGGTCCAAAACAAGAGCACAGTTTCTGTCAAGTTCAGTTGAAAAAATAAATATTCTTAGTACTGTATGTATACATTTGTCCCTTCAGTTTACAAATGCATTTACGTCTGATGTGTGCATGTGGAGGAGGAGGCCCATCTTACCCTTCAGTAAAAATTCCAACACCTCCTGTGGGCCCCTAATATAGAACGTACAACAGACACACACAAATACACACACCAACACAACGGTTAAGTATAGTTGCCTTGACTTGTATTACTTCCCTGGGGGTGCACCCTAATTTAAAGCATAACTTATTGATGCTTAACCTCAACCCTTAAACTGAACCTTAACTTAACCCCAGCCTATAACAGAATGTGGTTGCTGCAAAGTAACATCGCAAAATGTTTTCCCCTCCAAAAAAATAAAGCTGGTCAAACATTTGGCTCCAAACGTGGGCTTTGACAGGAAGACTAACTGCCATGGAACTGTAAATATATGGTGATCAGGGGTAATAAAAGCCTTAGAGCTGCTGTGTGTCTGAACCCCTGTGTTTAACTGGCTCTGTTAATGTGTTACCTTAGACAGACACACACTGTGAAATAGTACTTAGTGGGATTTGGAATTTGGCAGAGCACAGCTTAAGTTTTTTTTCTATATAAAAACTGCATAGGTGTGGATGCTTTAAAGGCCTCGTTTGTGTGTGTGCATCCAGGTAGCTTTATTTTTACCCCTTGAGGGATTTGTGTGGTTGGCGTCTCTGTTTTCATCATACCTGCTGTCAAACCACTGGTGAAAACAATGTAGGGCCATATTGTTCATTTATCCTCTTGAAGATGTGTGTTTTGGAATAAGTATACAGGCGTCCGTATTTGTTTATTGATGCTGTTATTTCAAAGCCTGTCCATGATGTGCATAGAGCTGTGTTTGTGTAGCAGTGTGTCTGTCCATGCCAAGCCCATGTGATATCTGATTAGGTTACTTGGCAACCAGGTCGCTCACATGTCACCGTTTCCCGTCTGTGTCAGGATGCTGTGTCAGCATGTTAAGGGTGTATATGTGTGATACACTGAAAGCTGAAATCAATCACTGTGATGTTTACTGTCATTTCGTCAGCTTGGACGTTCCCATTCATTTACAGGGAAATTACAGCTTTCACAGACCGTTGTGTGTAATCTCCATTGTCAGTGAGTTCAAAGCGCGGTCTCATTTAGTGCATCCTCATTGTCTACAGTAGATCATGTTCTGTGTCAACGTTGTGAATTTTGCTTTCCTTTTGTTCACATAATTTTGGCTTTAATTAACCCAGTAGCTTAAGTTTAGTGTGTCATTGTCTCCTGTCTGTTTTTCTTTCCCTGTGCTTGCAGTGTGCCAGTGTGACCTAGTCTGTTCCACACAGCAGCTCAGTTGCATCATCTTTACAGTGGAGCCATCTCAGATTGATCACCAAATGTTAAATGTTTACTCAAATCGAACATATTGACTATTGGTGCTGTTGTCACGTCTCTGTGAACACTTTTAAGGGAATGAAAACAGGCATGGACATAAGATGAGTGGTTGAACCAGGATGCTGACTTCCTCTGGTGTCCTCTGACCCTTTTTCTTCCCTCAGGGGGTTTGGTACTAAAATGGCTTTTCTTCCTGAAAAGAAGAAATCAATACACCAAGCTGACCCTGTTTGAATATTGGATGCACCAGTAGTGCTGTGAACGTCTACTTACTTTGTCCGCTAATAACTTCACTTGTAGTTAGTACAGTATGTCCTCTGTGTTGGCTTGTTAGTGTACTTTAATGCCATCCCTCCTTTCATGCTTTATTTACTACTTTTATGTTATTGTTGCACAACAGAGCCCAGTGGTGGTTAATTATTAAAGGTCTGTGTCCTCGTGTGTCATCATGTGGACAAAGGTCCGTGTGGTGGTGTATGACTGCACCGGATTTACTCATGTTGGTACGTCCACCTCAGACACCACTGGCAGACAGAGTCCCCTTGTGTGCACTACGAGTTTTGCTGAAACTGTAGTTTCGCCTTTGTAAAGGGAAAAGAATATGAGGTTTGGGACCTGATACTGGGATGGGGGTTTATGTCTAAGTTTACACCGCATCCAGACACAAACCTGGGATCAGCTTTCAGTTGTGTAACAGATCCACAAGCGGGGATCCACAACAAACAAGATTCAACTCAAAACTAGTCACTAGACAGAAGCAAGTCCCACTCTTTTTTTTTTTTTTTTTAAATTTTTACAAATATTTTATTTTTGACTTTTTTCATGAACAAAGTTACAGTTACAAACTGACAAGACAAAATGGCAAAGTAAAAATAAATGAACTCGCACTGACAGGACTCCCCCCCTTTTTTTTGTGTTACCTTTCCTCCTAATGAAGGTTGACTCATTACACACAAGGAGGTGAGAGCAATCGGTTAGGGTAATGAAGTTGCTGCCATACAAACACACAAACCTGAGCACACACAGGCGCACCACTTTATTGTCACACCTTGGTGGTCACAAACTCCCTCTGCGGTTAAGCTTGGGTGGGAAAACTCCACCTCCACTCCCTAAAACACGTGTAGTGCCTCATAAAGACTTTGTTTTTGTCCCTGAGGGCCTCTGTGTGCTATTTTAGCCTTCCTCAAATATATGTTGGGAAGCTAAGTACGTGTTGGTATTATATTTTACAAAAGAATGCACACAAGTTTCCTATGCACATAGGTTTAGACAACTAGTCACCACTTAGGTGCAGTCTGTTTGAATGACATGTATGTTTTTGGACTATGTGGGTTGTTTGGCATGTACTTCATCTTGTTTTTAAGCAGCGTTCACTCTAGCTCAGATGTGCTGTTTAACCAGTTGCTACCAGTGCTTCAGGCAAAGTATCATCTACAGTTATGAGTGTTTGCTTAATAGTCTCAGTAAATCTTTAAATTTCCAGTTTTCCAGTTTTAAGATGTTGTTTATTTTTTTTTTGTGTTGTATTTTTCATGAGAGAATTCGATCCGGCCCAGCACATGCAGTTTCATCTGTTAATTTCATTCTGACTGGCATTAAAAATGAGATGAGTGGGTAGTGGAGTTAGCTGCCACTACCAGTAGCACGATGGGACCAGACTAATTACTGCCTCTGTGTCACAAAAGAATGTACCTGAGGGAGTAGAGGAATAACAAGGAAAGTAAACAGAAACAGGGGGGAATAAAGGTGTCAGGGCGGGTAAGAAAGGAGCTGAGGAGGAGTGGTTGTAGCGTCGGCAAACGGATGGAGGGGAGGGGCAGGGATCAGGGATCACAGAAAACAGAGCGAGGGAGGGAAGGAAGAAGGGCCGGACTGACTCGTATTTCAGCACCGTGGCTACTAGGGTTGGGTGTAATCCTAGCCCTAAACTCACAACACATATAGTCGACTCTCATAGTCACACACTGACACTCTTGAGGACTAACTAAGACCAGAGTGCGAGGAATCCTCACCAGCATATCAACCTGTCCACACGTCCTGCTGACTGGGGGTGCAGCAGGTGTGACCCTCTCTTCCTGGTTCGTGCTTTATCACATGTGCTGATCAGCTGATTGGAGATCCAGATCAAGCCAATTGTCAAGACCTGGACTTCAGCTCACACCAGCAAGATTCTTGGCATGCCACTTCCTCTTCCACCAGCGACGGCAGTTCATCGGAGAAGACGATTAAAACAGCTGCACGCTACGGTGGATATAGGGAGGAGGCGGGAAAAAGGTGTTGACAAGAAGATGGATAAAATTCTGTGGAAACCCTGAGAGGCAGCGTCATTTCTGACACCTGGCATCTACACACACAGTACAGAGTAGTTATGTGGAACTTATGGCGGGAGCGTTCTGCATGTGTATGAGATTGTCCTCGTGTGTGTTCCTGTAACTTCATCAGGCTGGGAATAGACCCAGAGACACTGAAACCTCCCAGTCCGGCCGGACGCTGAGACGGTGCGTGTCAGCTGCCGTGTGCCAACAACTGGAGATAACAACACTGAAGGGCGCTCGTGGTCGTAAACAACAACTGATGACTGCTTATGATTGAAAAGTAACTTAATGTTATTTGGAAACCTCTCTCCACCCTGTTATACACCACCAAGGAATATTACAACCAAGAGTGAGCGTGCATGTACAAGTGTGTGTGTGTGTGTGTGTGTGTGTGTGTGAGCGTGTGCTGCAGAGGGGCGGTGGTTTTTCAGATTGCTGGATTGCCTAATTACCCCTTTGGGTTTGGGAATCAAGCCCGGAGTCTTAAAGCACAAAAGAAGAGAATAAAGGAGAGCAGATGACTTACTCTTGGCTCATGCCACGGAGACGAAATGACGGAGAACGAGGTTGGAAGTTGAGACTGTCAGGGTCAGAGTCATGATGTGGAACTGTGCAGAAAAACAGTCTGGGCTTTGGTCGAACTTCCCCTGGAACACATTTAATACTCGACATGGAATCTGAACAGTTTGGTTTGGACTCATTTTAGCATGTGTGCAGATGTGAATGTTTGGAATCTCATAATCTGGACTCGGAGTAAATGTCTTATCTGTGCTTCATATTTTTCCTGTCACTGTAAGGATCAACATCTGAGGATTATTTCCCCAGATTCAAACTTTTAAAGCGCAATCTGACCGTCCTTCAGCGCTGGACTCGCACTCCTTGAATTAGGATGAGGGGCGACAGGAGATCAGCTTCCTTCCGTAAAGAGAAAGCCCCGGGCCTGTCCCGGGCTCTCAGCTGGCTCAGCGTGTCCACTCTGACCCGGCAGAGCAGGCGCATGTTCCAGAGCCAGAACGAACTGCATTCCGTCCACAACCGCCACACATACTCACACACTCACCTCCATACTGCTGATCGAGATGGGGAGGATGATGACAACTGGGTGTACCACCCTCAGCATAAAATCGGTGAGGACGAAGAAGTAGAAGAAATGTAGAAGGAATGGAAGGGCATGAGATGAGCAGTGTCACCGGTCAAGATTTAGTTTAGTCCTTCAGTGATACTACAAACCACATAAATGTTTGGTTTGTATGCATGGGTTTATTACATAAATACATAGGTTGAGCTGTCACAGTTATTACAGACCTCTGTTATGGCAGCTAATCAATATAATTTTACATAATAATAATAATAGTAATAGTAATCCGGTCCTGTCACTTGTAGAAAAACAGCTGGATGAAAGTAACATAAATCTTATGTCGTTTTCCACCATCATTAATAATCTCATCTCCTTGCACCCACGTCTTCTGCCATAATGGCACCTGAATGCAGAATAAGTGATACCAACTGTTAATCTCCAGGCCCTGAACGCCTATTGGTCAGTCATTATCAGCAGTGTCTTTAATTTCAGTAATGGGCTGTGTACATTTAAGTTATTTTAGTCAGATCTGTCCTATGCAGTTGTTTTTTTTACAATGCCTATCTAGATATCAGGAATGCATTTAATGTATGTGTGCCACTGTTAGCAAAGTGGCTCCTACATCAATAGGTGTACTCTGTCTTAATAACTAGTGTTAGGATTATACTGTAGTAGCGATATAAGCAGGAAAATGTGACTTAACAATTAAATGTCAGCAGAAATTGCGACGGCTCCACACATAGGCCAATGCTCAGAGCTCATTTGAATGGATTTTTGTTCTTGCTCTACTGACAGGAAGCCAGTGAATGACTTGTTTACAAGCTTAAGCAAACCAAGAAGTGGGTCACTGTCTTTTTATGGCCCCTTGTTCTCCATCTCCATGCATTTCCTGGTTGCCATAGGGAGCGAACGGGTGGCATGGGTGGTCATTGGGACTGTTCGGGGGTCAGAGGGCACTTTGTGTGCGCGATAGGTAAACGGCGATATGCTGAGGCGGAAGCAGTTGATGTCATGGGCACAGTGATGTCACAGGCTGGTGGCGATGAGAGCGTGGGGTTCAGTACCAGGGACAGCATGAGTGGAAGTGGAGGCGTACAGAGCT
>JAPQRQ010000017.1:1731695-1745130 GCA_037367365.1 Apogon talboti
GTCCTGTCGCCTGAACAAATGGGGTCATGAGTCTATTCCCTGGGTTAACCATACAACAGTTAACACTTCAATGTTGATCTGCTTATTGGGGTCCGTTTCAAAAGGGTATAGTCATGCCAACGTACACTGAAAAACTTCCCAGCCACTGAAACCTTAAAAGTCTGAGAGATGAAGCTACTATTTTATAGTTTGTTGATTTGAATACACACTTCCGAAACTGTTCAGTTTTGGAGAATTTTAAATCATGTTCTGTGTAAAAGCCCATACAGTTGTGAGTCAGTTATCACTCTATCATTACAGTAAAATGACAGGAAGAAAGCATGTGGTACAGAAAAAAGCAGTGATGGTGGACAAAGCCTCCCGTGCTGTTTACACAGTTAAATTACACACCGCTGTCCATCTCCTGTTAGTCTCAGACAGCAGGATGACTTTTGCATCTTACTTCCTTTGTAAAATGATGATTCATTCATTTTCCCCAACCACTTAATCCTCGGGAGGGTCGGGGGGATGCCGGAGCTTATCCCATCTACCAACGCTGGACGTGTGGCCAGTTCATCACAGGGCTGACATTTACAGACGGAGTGTCACATTCACACTTATGGGCCATTTAGACTGACCACTTAACCTGTTAAGGTGCTGTCCCAAAGGCAACGACTGATAGAAAAATGTCATGGTTAAAAATGACTCGCGCAGTTAAGTCACTGTGAGTTGCTGTTTGGCCTCCCAGGACCATGAGGCTTTTCCACTCATACCTGAACTGCTGCTGCTGTAGTTTACTGCATGTCTCAATCCTTCGTTGTCCCTGTCACCTCTGATCCTGCCCCATTCCTAAAACAGCTCAGGCCTGTGCATAGTTGAAATGATCTGAAGTCCTGACATTTTTCTCAAAGTCAAAGGGGCGGAGCTGAGGTCACCCTTCTGGAATGACATCACTAAAACCTGGGTGGAGAATAGATGTTTACCACACTGCATCTGCTGCCATCAAATTGGTTGATATGCGTGTTAGTAAATATGTTAGGAACTCAAACCTAATCTAAAACAGAGAAATGACCTCAGGGTGGAGTCTTCATACTTAATAGAAAACTTAATAAAAAAATAGACCAACTAAAACATGAAAGAGAAAAATAAGTAAACCTCTTGTTGGAGGGGAGACAGTTCACCAGATCCAAATTATATAATAAATACTTCCAATTGCCATTGGGAGTAGAAAAGGAATGCAACCAGCAGTTAGTATAAACTCTGATTCACAAATTATTAACAAATTTTCCAATATTTTTCACATTTTTTAGAAGATCTCAAAAAAAAACTCTCCATAATGTAGACTTTGTGTATTATTTCTGTCCGTTCTGAAAGGTCTCTGTTAATTTAATAGTTTGAAGGGTTTGATTTTCTGTATTGATTATTTGCTGGATTAAGGAGGCCAGTGTAAAATGATCAATACCAATCTATGATGACTGATGTTTCATTGGAAAAAAAAACCAAAAAAAAACAGGAAGAAAGATGGAGTATTTATTGGTTCTGTGACATGAGCTCTTTCTGTGCTCTTACACATCCTCTTTTTCTCTTCCACTCACTCCATCTGTATCTTTTTATAGCGTATTCTAAGCCAGCGACGGTGTCAGAGACGGGTCAATGTAAAACCATTTCATCCATAACACACATACACTCTCATGCACATGTATATACACACATACTGCAGACTGCACACCACACAGAGGAAACATCCCATAAGTGTACTTTTCCAGTTTGAACCTTCTTTATTTATAACATCTGGTAACATCACGCCTGCCAGGACCCATTACAAGACACATGGGCAGCGGTGCACTGTGCCTGTGTATAAATATAGCCCTAAAATGAGCGCCTGTGGCTCCGAAACCTGCAATTTTGACGCAGTCTCCAGCTTCACTGGCTGGGTGTTTGCCTCGGTTGCCAAGGTAACGGGTGTGTGGGAGCGTGTTTCATGGTGTGGCTGAGTTTGACCTTCCTATTGGGACAACTTTGAACCAATCATGTGGAAGGGAGCCGTCTGGTACACAAGCTGCTATTGGCTGCCACGGTGAAGGGCCGGTTAATTGAGTTAAGGCGGACTGGACAAACGGACAAAGGAAGAGAAAATAGAAACACAAAATGCAAAAATAGAATCGTTTTGGCGTTGGTGGAGGTCCACTGTCTAAAGGTCCTTCTGGTTGTTTTCTGTGAAGCTTCTGCATTCATCCTTGACACGTGGTGAATGGAAATACATCTGTTCACCGATTACAGCTGTGATTAGAACCTGAAGGTCTGTACTTGAGTAACAGCACAGAACAGAGAAGTGCATTTGTTCCACTTTTGTCCATCTTTCTTTTCCAGTTTCATCACGTCAAGGCCTTCATCGTCTCCTCTTTCTTCCACCGTCACACATGTACACAGAAACAAAATTACCTGATCAATGTCCTTAATCGACTCTATTGATCAGCCCCATTTGGTGGAAGTGTGAATCTATAAGCAGGTGGCTACACTGGAAGACTGGGTTCAGGAGTGCATTGGACAGCTGGGCCCAGCCGGGGCTGCAGCCAGGTTCTCCTTCATGCTGAATCCCTGTTTGGCCTGTGTGGCAGCCGGAGATCTGGGCTTTACATGATTACTCTGCTGCTTCTTATAGTATATGATGTTTAAGTCTTTTGCACAGCAGCTCATCTTGTGAAACTTTGTGATTCTGGCGAGCATGACTGCACCATGTTAACATGCAAACCAGGAGATTGAGGGATTTAGTTATTTAGTGTAAATTTGTTTCCATATCAACACAGACTGCACTCATACAGATGTTTTTTTCCTTTTTTTTATGTTCATTTACACACACTTTATTTAGGGTAACAACATACTGACCTAAATCTACTTTGGCACACTAGCAGTCTGATGTTATAATGCCATTAATAAGTATTTATAAAGGATTTTTTGGATGTATTTGTCTGCGGGAGATGCTTAGTAAAATTTGGGAGGGTTCAGACGAGACAAAACTCTTGCGTAACAGTGTTGTTAGTGGGCTTTGGACTATCTGTCATGGAAACACTGCAGCACGTATCCCACACACACAGGAATGCACTCATTATGCTGTGCATGTGTAAATCCAGATTAGCAGATGATAATTCGGTGGGAGGAGATGTGATGTGTAAACCAGTAAGGCCTCATTAAAAGACAGCCATGGAAATCTGGTGATGTGGCCCAGGGCCCAGGGCGCACACACACACTTTGACTGTACATAGATGTTCACATACATACAGCCTTCATACCTAATCACCAAAGAAAATATGTATTCTACTTAGTCTGCTTTCCATGCTTCTAATGGTCTTTTCTGTCTTTTTCTGTCCTATGTGCTGATATTATGGTGCCCTCCAGGTAAGTACCAACTCCTTTCCACTCCCATAACCTATTTTCAACGTGTGTTAGTTGATCCCAGATCAGACCTACTGTATAATGGAGAAAAAAACACTCTACAAAGCCCAACGTGCATCTCAGTTCAGTTTTAGCCCGTATTAAATGGCATTACCTCTGATTTCCTGTTAAAAACTCAATCCCCTACTTGCATCATCCACCTTTTCACCAGCACAATTTGTATCATATTGTATATATCCTATTACCTTTTGTACCATGGTGTATAATCCATGCCCTGATTTGATGATCAAGGAAGAACTGTGAGGAAAACAGAAGGTTATATTTGTGAGCCTGTTTTTACTGTTACAGGATGAATGTCCTGGGCTGGTGTTTATCCATAGGATGCACAAATGTTGGCGCCACACTGTCGTTCATAACCTCGATACATGCATCATATACAGGAGCTTCCATAATGTTATCTAAAACTACACAGGCTCATTCACTCTGTTTTATGAGACACTCTATTCCTGAGCTACTACAGGATGAGCTGTCCTTCAGTGATGGGCCTGGTCGGGTCGTTTTTCCAGTTTCACATATCTTGTCGTTGCGTGTCTGACTGTGTTTATTACTGAAGCGTTGAGTTTGTTACGTCAGGTTCAGGTTTTATTTGCATTTATTTTCAGGTTGTTATTGCCAATCATATGTTGTCTTAGTTTCATTTGAGGGGCCGTGTCATGATCCACACCTCACTGCGGTGTTTTAACTGTCGACAGTGACTGTGTTTTGGAGGACAACTCTGCCTCTAAACGTAGTGTTAGTGTTTGTTGGTGTAGTGTTTATCCTGTAGTTAAAGAAGACCGTCATTTAGGGAAAAAAACCTGTGCTGCCACGCATTCAACTGCTGTAGTGTCCTTGACGTGTCTGTTGTTAACAGTTCACAAAGTTGGGAACACTTGAAGATAATATCTTTCAGGAGAAGTTCTAACATGCACAAAAACACTGAATGCTGCCTTTGCTGTAAACTTCTACATTTACATATATGGAACTGACCTAACTGTACTTCAGTCGTCTTTTTAGTAGTCATAAAAAGCAGTAATGGTTTTGTCATTTAGCTGTGTGCAGTCTCCTAAAGTTTAAAGAAGGTATGAATGCTTACTCCTTCAGTGGCTCAACCTGACTCTTAACATTAATCTGTAAGAGTTTAAACAAAGAGCGACTTTGCAAATTAACTACTTATTGTTATTTATGCTGGCCGTCATCTTAAAGTGATTTAGAAAAAGGAAGGCATTCCACTTCTCTGCGTTTTCCTTCCTTTAGCCTTGTGAGAGCAGTGATTATGCAGACCTCAAGTGTTCCCGCAGAGCTGAGGGTTTTATGGTGAAGCTTAACACTGAAGCCATTTTGGACAAAATAGAGCCAATTAAGGTGAAATCTTGATGAAGTAGGTTTTATTGTCTGGTTAGGTGACTCTATTCATGGTGGGTTTTGTGTGTGTGTGTGTTTAAATTGCTGATTATTTCCAGGGTTGTGTTTTTGTGGCTTTCTCATTTTATCCAGTCATCCTTGCAGAAGCCCTCCATGTCACTCACGGCATCACACTCAAAATTACACACTAATCAGTCAGTCTGTAATTGGTGACATCTGGTCACAGCAGACGTGTCACTGCCTCAAACCCCCAGTTGGGGTGGGACTAACATGTTCACACCACACACTGTACACATGCACACAAGACAATCAAGATCATCTAGTTGTAGTCATTAACTGTATGACCGTGTGAAATACCATACTGCTTTTACATTACTGTGTTTTACTTATGTTGCTGTTTTTCTTTTAGCCTTTTTTGAAGCATGTACATACGTGCCAGAAAATAGCTGCTATCATCCCATAATATGTTCCAGTATGTAGTTGTGTGCAGAATGTTTGCCAAACAGACCTAGATTATTATTTTTGAAAAATGGCCCTAATGTTATGTGATATTTCATAATGATACATGGAATATTGCAGCAAAAAACGGTGAACTACATAAAGGCATGTTACACTACAGGTCCTGACAGGCAGTGTGTGTGAGGTCTGACATATCAGCAGACTTTTAACTGGAGAAGAGACTCTTATCAGTATACTCAGTGGGTGTTCTGTGGGATATTCATCAGAATATAGCCCAGAGCAGTGTGTTTACCTCATGTAATTAGCCAAACAGTGTGTTTACTGCAGTCATTATATAGCCTCAATGGAAATCAATGCCATTTTGTGTTTGTTGTGTCTGGAGTAAAAACAAACTTTTGGCTGACACATTGTCACTGTCTTGTCAAGTATTTTCCTCCTCAAAGGAGACTATTAGAGAGCTAATTGTATATTGATTTTCCCCATTATGTCTTTTTGACTAAGGTTATTCACTGCTGTTCATTCAGTGCAGTGGAGGGCTTTGCAAACATTGCATCACAAACTCATTTTCAGTTTTCTTTTTCACATCTTGGTTTGAGCATTATCTTTTCCCCGTAATGCTTCACTCTTCCGATTATTTTATGGTTTCAGGATTACAGGTGTTAAAAGTGTAAAGGCTTCTACGATGGAAATCTCTGCAGTCGTTTTACATTTTGACTGCTGTTGTACATTCTTAAATTGCTGTGCAGCTGAATACCTTTATACAAACAGGTGTTTTGTCTGGCCAGTGTTTCCATAGTCTGTGACTCAGTGAGTCTGTCTCCCAGTTGTGTGACTTTGCTGGTCTTTCAGGGTGGAAGGTTTGGGATGCATCAAGCCAGTAGCTGCTTCTGATAACAGACAGTTGAATTGTGGGGATTAAAGTGATTATATTTGATCAGTGAACAATGGATCGGCCTCAAGCCGGGCCCCCCCGCCTCACTCTGAACTGCTGACTGCCCAGATTCCCTACAATCACTATCCTTTATGAGGCTTACACAGTGTTTGTGTAGTTTTGTTGTTATTTCACCTGCTTTTAAAATGTATATGTTGCACAGTATTTGCATTTAAATATGTCATGTGTCAGTGAGGAAACTAATGTGGTTTTGTGTGACAGTAGCTTTCAGAGTTTTAGAGCATGACCGGGCTTCAGGCTGTCTACCTCTGAACGCTGATGGGGCGGGGAGACGAGGGGGTTGTCACCCTGGTGGAGAGACCTACACACAGAGAGAGAGAGAGAGAGGGGCAGCAGGGGAGGGGGGTGTGGAAAGCAGTTTCCTGCGGTGCACAAGTTGGCTGGTTGACACTCAGGGTGTGCACACGTATGTGTGTGTGTGAGAGGAGGCAGAGTGGGAGTGAGGGATGGTGAGGGAGGCAGTGGGAGCAAGGAGTGTATGTGTCAGGATCTGTGTCTGTGTGAAAGATCTGACCGACTGGTGGGAAGAGAGAGAGACAAACCAAGAAAGTAGAAAAGAAAGAATAGGATAAAGTGTATAGTTTAATGTGGATACATGAGGAAATAAGGAAGAGCCATGTTCTGCCTAAAAGGTAAGAGTGTGTGTGTGAGCATTACATGAGTGTTTAAGTATTTGCGTGGGTGTTTTCCCTCACGTTTTGAAACAAAGAAAAGTTAAAATCCACGTCTCGTCTTTGTGTGGAAAGTAATGTCTGTCACAGCGGCTTCCTCTGCACAGTATCCTCCCTCATGTGTTTTTCCTTAGTGGACGGAACCTTCCTTCTTTTTCTCTTTAATCATTTATTCGTTTGTTCTTCCCTCTTTAACTACTTCATGCTATTGGACTTTAATCCTACCTGTTCTTTTTATATCTTTTGGCTTTTTGATTGTTCCTCTTCCAAGTTTTCCTCTGATTCATTCTCGGGGGACGACGCACACACATCCCACTGTCGGAGCTTCAGATCTTGTTGTCTTTGCAACTTTGGAGTGTATTTATGCATAGAGGAGTGCTGTGTAAAAGGGTGCATATGGATGTGTGTGTGAATGTGTCCACAATAACAGCTGGTGAAGCAGCAGTCACTGGGCTGCTTTCCTGCAGAGTGGGGCCATGTGTTGGCGGATACTTGACTGGTCAGATAAGGGGAAATGTAGGCCGTCTTTTACTGGTAGCCTCATTTAGCCTTTTTTTTGTTTTTACATTAGTATCCATGTGCACATTGATTGACTTTATGACTGAACCTGTTCCTGCCCAGTTTTTCCCCGTCACTTTTGCAGAAAACTGCCTCTGATGCACTGATGTATCACAGTACCCAATAATGGATCTCATGCAATTCTGAGAAAAAACTTTCTTTTAATGTGTTGGGAATTAAAAGGAAATATCCCAGTCTGAACAGAAGAATAGCCTTTAATGGTGGTGTTTGGCTTAGTATTCTCAGCAGCTCCTCATGAGATGGAAAAAAAAGTTTTCAATTGAGAGAAGAAATTGTCCTTCTTGCGAAAACCAAATATTTTCTCTCAATGCAGCCTGTAGACACATCTTCCAGAAATGAGGTAATATAAACTCACCAAGTATTTATGGCAATATCCCCGCTCATCAGCTGTATGCAGTAATTTATATTGTCAGCTAATGCAGTTTCCACACCGTGCGAATTTGGTCTTAAGGGACCGGAGAGAAACAGATGTGAGCTGAGATGGAGAATGATCAGGAGTTTGAAGGCTGACATACTGCCTTCATTCTTTCCCACAGTTATACGTGGTGTAAACAGTATAGAATGTTTAAAATGTGTACTCAGAAATGTATGCATATCAGGTAAAAGTCTTTTAGATCTTTAAGTTAGTTACAAATAACAAAATAACAGCACTGACAGTTTAGGTTTCCAGTTTCATCTGGTGAGAAAAAGTGACCCAAATACTGTTGTGTTGTGACCAATACTTTAAGCTGCCACTTACTGAATGTCTTATGATTGAAGCAGCCCCTCAGTTGGGGTTTCCAATTCTGAAGCAGATGTGACACATTTATTGTCCGTGTTCTTCCACATCCAGCTATGGCCAAAGGAAATTCTCATCTGCTTTGACCGCAGGCTAACCCTCCCCCTCAACAAAAAAGCCTTGCATTAGGACGGGCAGGCAGAGCGGCTCCTGGTGAGGCTCGTGGTTCGTTACATAAGTTACTTCTACACTTGAGCCCTGCTCCAGTAGAACATGTAAAAGAAACATTAGAGGGGACAGAGGAGGGATTACTTGGAGGAATTTTCCTTCTCAGTCAAATTGGAGGTTTCCTGCAGTGTAAGAGCTATGGACGTACAACACCACTGTCCATGTAAGGAGACCTAAGACCTGTCAAGCAGAGTACTGACAAATTATCCAGCTTCTTCTTTGTGAGGTCAGCCGAGGGCAGCTGGGGCCATGTCCAATCTGGAATAACATGTTTTTTGGCTGAGCGGAACTTGATCCAGCGCACCCTGGTTTGTTTTCAACCACTGAAATTACAGTTCACTCAGATGTGTGAGCATTATAGTGGCTTCAGATGTTTGGGCTGTGGGCAGCAGTGGAGGGGCAAGGGCAGATGTTCTGATCCAGCCATACTAAGATGCCCACTGGGTGAGAAATCTCCTCGTCTAATCAGTGTGTATGTAGTTGGAACACTAATCCAGTCTGAATGAGGCCTGTGAAATGAAATCTAAAATGTAGTAAGGCTCATTTAATTCATAGTAATATTTGATTACCCAGACCCGGATAAGCGGAAGAGGAGGGTATGGTACGGTACGGATTTGATTGATTGTTGTATTTAATCTGTATCAGAACACTTTAAACAAACTATTTAACTTAATCAAACCCAAATCCTTGTCAAGTCCCATGAATCCAAGCATATTAACTCATTTAAACACTTGAGATTATTATGGTAGTCTTATTAATAGAAAAGAGCAGTAAAAGATGAAAACGTGTTGGTTTCTTTCTGAGTAGTTACAGGTTTGTGAGCTTCAGCCAAAAGTGTAAACATGCAGTTGATGTAAATGAGTGAGAAACCTGCATGTCTGCAGCACATTATCCTTAACGTCCAGCCTGGGGTGTTCACATGAATGTGTGTCATGCACGAATGTGAATTATGCATCTGTGTATGTGTACCATGTGACTCGTGCAAGATCTCTGCTTATGTGCGATTCCCAGGAAAGTGTGTGTGACTCCTGGAAAAAACATAATTAGCTTGATGTGCTTTTTCTTTGGATTGGTCATGTTAAATTTGACCTAGAGGGCAATGACCTGTATGGCTATATATGCAAACCTATGTTTAATTTTAACTCTATCATTGCATTTCACTGAATAACTTTTACCTGCACAACAACAACAAACATTCTGGGTTATTAAACTATTAGATTTCCATCCCATTTTATCTGTCTTTGCTGATAGTTGTTGTTTGTAGGGTTTTCCAGAGCTTTACAGTGTCTTAGATTGGAATAAGCAGTAGATGATAAAATATCCTGCAGGAATAAGGGAATTAAATTGAACTGGAGGAAGTTTCACAACGTCAACTCCTATTGCTTCTATTTTCTATGATCACAGGTGACTTAAGTTGTCAGCAGCCTTCATTTCGGAACCTCATCAAACTTGTTTTCTCATTAACCTATATGAACTTGTAACAAGACAGCCCCTCAGTATCCAAAGCACCTGTGCTGTTTGTCTAGAGAGACCGTGACCTCTCGACCCCAGGCTGACCCACTACCTGCCCTCTGGCCTTGTGGGTAGTGTGGTTGATGGATGTTCTCACACTCACTGTGACAGGCCGCTTATCTCCAGTGGAGGGGAAGAGATGACAAATGGAGAAGAGGTGAAGAGTGTGAAAATGTTAGACAGACCAAGACATGCTGGTTGTATTGGATCACCTCAAATATGTGCAGAACTTTACTAGTTTAACTCAGGATTCTTAACTGATGTTGGGTGTGTGGCGCTGCCTGATCATATTGTAACGTGTACTTGATGTCGTGTGTTTGTGCCTATTCATCCTTTAGACAGTTTTCAGTCATGTTACACTGAGGTGAAGAAGACCAAGTCGTATGCATCCTTTTAATGTTGTTTTTCTGGATAATGCCCTTGGTCCATTTCAGCTAACTGCTAGAATTGACCAAATTAGTGAATTCGTAACCAGAGGTCCTTTTGTTTTCCTGAATAATTTACATGACAATAGGTTTTCAGAGACTTTTTCAGAGGTGCGACAAAGTCACTTGGCGGGGAGGCTGTACTGTATTTTTAGAAAGATGACAATGTGAAAACAAATCCTCTCAGGAGGCGAGTGCTAAGCTGTGATGTTTCCAGGGACAGTGCTGGAAAAGTTTTGTTGTTGGTGAAGTTTCAGAAGACAATAGCTGGCTCCCTGTGGATGACTTCCCCGGACAGAGGACTAACTCAGCATGCAGGTGCTCCTCTCACTCCATTCAAAACTTGCGTGTCTCCCTGGTTACTATTGTCCCTTTCTCAAAGCCTTCCGCTTTAACTTCCCCCCTCAACACACACTGAAACCTATGTGAAAGCATTTAATACACATGCATAAGAGCATATCGCACAGTGTCCACGCATGCATGTAAATACACATCCATCAGCAGAAACACAGTTAGTGCTGCCCTAAGTTGAACCAGCACAGCTGTTGCATTGTTTAAAAAAAGTGGGTACGAAATACACACACACACACTCACACATCCTCCGACCAGTAATAATCCCCATTCACGGGCAGTGGGGTGTGAGAGTCCGACCGCCACGCATGCTGCGTTTGGGCAGAACCTGAACAGCCACAGCCAACTAATACACACATGACTTTCACTCTGTGTGTTTGTGTCTGCGTATTTACAGCGCCGCCACGCACTTCTACCATTATCAGTAACTGCTTGTAAAGTGGAAATAATGTATATTTGTCTGCGTGTCATTGTGAAAAACACCCCCTGTTGTGACAATGATGCCATTAGTGTGTGCAGGTCTGCATTACTATACACCCCCTGATGATGTTCTGTGTGTGAACTGAATGACCCACTGAGTGCGTGTATTTATGGATTCAGGGCAACAACAGTGTTAACTGCAATTTAGGCCACAGTTAAAATCTTTTGGCCTTCCCAGTGGGCTAAGAGTGTGTGTGTGTGTGTGTGTGTGTGTGTGGGTGTGCATGCATGTTTACAGTGGTTTGCTCATGATGTTCTATGAGTGAGTGCAGTGGTTTTGGTTTTGTAATCAGCTTGTGTGTTGGCGGACTACACCAGGCTGTGGAAATGATAACCATCGGTAATGGCCATTTTAGCTTCTGGCTATCTGCTGAGGCTTTGGCAGGATAACAACCAGCACGCAGTCCCTTCCTGTCCCACTAAAGTTATTATATATGAGTGTGCTTTAAGTCCTCATATGTAGAGCCCCCACAGTGGGGTCTGCATATGTACCGGCAGACTGAAGACTCACCACCAGAGGGCGACACATCAGTTTTTCAGCATTTTATTATTTTTCTCTTATGTTTTATCAGGTTTTAGTGGCTAATGTATCAGTTTACACCCTACCATTGTATGATTCACAGGGTGTAGCACCTATTAGTTTTTTCAAAACGCCTAAATCATATGAAATGGGAGGAAAAATGATTTGACCATGATGACTTTGATTTGCTGTCATATCCTCCTAAGACCCAGGAAAGGTTTGGGCTTTTTTACAGCGAGTAATTGCAAGTAATGCTGTGAAACTCTTGTTCCCAACAGAGGACAAAGGTGCATTGCTGGATCTCAAGAGGATATAGTTACATTAATTGCAGTTCAAATCACTTTATGCTTATTTAACCGATTTTAAATACCCCCCTCCCACGAGGTATTGCACGTCTCATAGTCTCAAGGTTTTTTTTTTCTTGCTAAGGGTTGACTGTAACCTGAAAATCTGCAAACTGTAACAGAAACAGGAAATGCATTGGACAGACATTCATTGACGAGGTAGTCTTTTACAAATCATTACTAAGAAGGTGAGTCTGTTTATTTGCCACTTATATTTTTATCTTCATCTGTCAGGTATTCCCTCTGTCCATCTGTGCGTCCCTCTGTGCTTCTCTGTGTTTTCACCTCCAATTAAATCAGTTAAAGCTTTAAAAGCTGTCCTTAGTTGGAGACACTTTCTGTGCATTTTAAAGTGTTGTATTGCATCTATTTTCCACTGGATGTGTGCTCTCAGTATCAGCAACCCTTAAACTAGTGTTGATACTTTTCCCCACATGATCCCGTGTCATTCGAGTTCACCAGCTGACAAACAACACGCCAAGTCGTTTTGAACTTCCACCCATTTGAGCACTGGAGGTGATGCAGTTAATTATCTACAGCCTGGTGTCCATCTGCGTTTTTTTTCTTCGTGTGCCTGTCACAATCAGAGACTAGAGCTGGAGGCTGGATAATCTGGGTTTACAGATTAGAACAGCAGAGGGAAGAAGGAGGCGTAGGATCTGAGAGGAGAGGCCATGTGGATGCCACTGGACATACTCCTGGTGCTCCGCAAGAGGAAGGAAGATGTCATTAGAAACTGGACGCTTGTCTGGACATTGTTTTAGAGGCATTTTTTGTGTGGTTACGCTCTTTGGACGATAGGTTTGCTTTTACACACAACAGTTTCTTGACTTTTTGGGACTCTTTTGCAAAAATATGTGGTGGATACTTTTGGGTAATTGCAAATAGCGGCATAGCAGAAATGGCTTTAGCAAAGTTTAAACCGCTGACATTTGCAATAAGGGAATGGCTTTTGTTTTTGAACCTCATTTTTGCGTCTTTTGGAGGACTGAAATATCTTGTGGCCACGTTTTGAGGTCAGAATTCTTGTTTTCTGCAAGTTGCCAGACATCCAACTGATAATCACAGATGATTTTTAATATCTTTATGCTGCAATAGTTGTGTGGAATATTTGTTCTGGAGTTAAATCTTGTAATCTAACACTGCACACAGCCTGCTTTTGTCAGGCAAATCAATGCAGGTCAATAGGATCCCCTGAGAGGAGGAGAGGAAGGACAAAAACAGTAGGAGGAGAGAGAGGAGGAGGCGGAGGGGGATTTGGTCCCCTGTGGGTTCAGAAACCTCCGAAACCTCCGTCCCATCTTCCCAGAAAGAGAGGGGGAGGCCTGTTCAGGGTTTGGGAGAAGGGGGGAGGTCTTCCACACACATCCCTCCACATCCCACCACCTCAAGTGGAGGGTCCACACAGACAGAGGGAGAG
>JAPQRQ010000017.1:1747427-1762825 GCA_037367365.1 Apogon talboti
TTTCCTTCCTTTCCTCCATTCCTTATATGTATTTTCTGTCTGTTTAGAGATGGAGCAGGTGTTTTCAGCATCCCCCATACTCCCTCGGTGGGAAGGCAGGTTCAGTTATTGACCAATCAGTGCCAACAGCTCCCGAGAGGGAAAGAGCACCTGAGGGAGGCCAGGCTCGTAGAGTAACTAGATAAGGCCAAAGGAAATGGATTGGCTGCATTTATGAGGGAAGCGTGGCTGAAAACCATTTAGGGTAATATAAAGGTGGGAGGGGTTGTTGTAGGCTTAAGTTCTTTGTTGTATTTTCTCCTCTTCTGTACTTCATTCATACAAACAGAACTGGTTTCCCAGTCAATTCAAACAGACACAAACCTGTTTTTCTTTCTAGATAAATAGATTTCTGGTGTACTGTCGTCAGCTGTCTGGGCTCAGTTGCTGGTTTCTTGGTAGGAGCTTATCATTTATTAATGGTAGAGGAAATTGCCTCTTTTTATTCACCACAAAGTGGAAACAAAGCTGCTGATGTTTGTCCTCTCCTCAGGCCTTCAGCTCTTCTAGTGAATACATTCAGTAGACCAGTGTATTAATGTATAGTAAAAGTGACAAAGCGGATGAGGAATTGGAACCCTTGTGTTTTTGAGAGAAAAGGCATCTGTTAAAAGCACCATGATTAGTATTGTCTCTGACATGGGAATTTTAGGTGAGGTGAAAAATCAGACGAAACACAATGCAGTTCATTAGTTGGCAGTTTGTGGTTTTTATCTACACGTACACACAGTCTGCCAAAGATTAGTAAAGACAAGTATGAAACCCCCAGTAGCAGGTTGGAGGATCAGGGAACAATGGAATAGGGAGCATGACACATCGCTTAATGAGATGAAGCAAGCACTGGGATTTCACACACACACACACACACACACACACACGCACACACACTTTTGGGAACTGGGGGTCAGGGGTCGCTTAGGGTCATTCAACTGTAAAATGGGTTAAGGCTCTGTTTTCCTTCAAAGCAACTATGTCTGGCTCTGTCTCTGCCCTTCTGAACCGGTTTTAATGAAGGCTGTTCTCTGTTCACATATACGTAGAGAATGCACTTTGCTCATTTTTGCTTATCCCACATAAAATCGGTCACTGTCCGCGCTACTTCCTGCCCACATCAATGCAGAAAATCATTTGGAGGGGTGATATAGGAGGTGAAGTGTAATCGGTGGGTAATAGCTAGCTGTGTATCTAACAGACGGAGACCTCTCAGCTTGTTAAGGGCCTAATAGGTAATGGCTGGCTGCTGATTGGCTAAACAGGTGCTCTTCCATCATGTGTGACCAAAGGCTAATGAAGTCATCACTGATGAATACTGGGCGCTAATCGAGTTGTGTGGCGCTCTGTCTGGGTGTCATTTATCTGGAGATCCCTGGTGTTTTTTAGTCTGCGGCTCAGCGGCCACTGACTGTGCAGCAAACCTGTGTTTATCCTGATTTTTCTTAAGTTTTACCTCACAACATCGCCACATTATAGTACAATATGTATCCACCCAAACATAAGGGTTTCAACAGACCACTCACATCTGTTGTTTTAATATCTAAAGGTCATGCAAAATCTGCAGCCGGTCTGTGTGTTGTTTGCGTGACATACTGCTGTCACAGAAAACTTGTTCAGATTAATAGAGTGTATCTGGGCTCAGCTGGCTTTTCATTTGGGGAGCTGGAAGTGATTGAGGATAAGAGTGGAGAGGAATAAGTCAGAGAGCTGCATGTATGTCAGAAGGGATCAGGTGTCAGGGAGAGATTTCAGCCCCATATGTGTACAATTTAGTTTTACTTAGTGGCTTGATTATCACATTAGCCAGATAATCTCTGAAATCTACAGACATTCATCTTTCCATTGAGTTTGATGGAGATGGAGCGGTCTTATTTTCACCCAGGTTAAAAATGTTCAATGGTGCTTTATTCAAGGTCATTTTTCTGTCAGTATGTACTGGTATGCAAATTATCTAAGTGTTTTGGTTTCTTCTTAATTTCACATTTGCTTATGCAGTATGTTATGCGACTTGTGTACAACATACTGCACAGTGCTGAGTTTGTTGTTCTACCTCTGACAAAGGGAGCCTCCTGCAGGTGGAGTTCATTTACTGCGCCATACGGCAACAGATTGAACAAGATAAATGGTTCTGGATGATATAATATGTCCAGACCTTACACACATGTGTCTGAAGGACCTGCTCTACTCTGTTCTCTCCTAACCTTTCTGGTTCCTCTCAGGTTTCAGAGGGCGTAGTGCACATAGTTAGGTTATTGGTGACACATTTTGCAGACACCTGAGAAGCGGCACATAAATGAAAAATAAGAACAGGTCTTCATCCATGGTCGGGCTGCCTGTTAAACTCATTAGACTCAAAAAGTTCATGTTTACATGCTCATGAATAAAAACAGAGGTTTCTTTATCCACTGTTTTCATAACAGATGAATACATCCAGACATGCTTAGAAGCCTTTGTACTGGAAACAGAATTACAAGTAATGCAAGTTTGTTTTAACACTCTCATTTAACCAACGTATTTTGAAAACAAATGCAATTACAAGACTTAACCGTGGTTTTCTCCAGCCACACAGTGTACCCTCTGATTGAACAGTGGTGGTGTTGTTTATAAGACAATCTAATTGAAAAATCTAATTGGGTGTAGAGCTGGATCAGTGTGTCTAAGCGCTCTGTGGCTGTGCCGACCCTAGTCACAGCTCATTTCTTTAATGAGGGCTGCTTTAGTAGATTTTTTTCCACCTCATGCTGGTTTGAGTCTGGTCCTCTGAGGTTTCTGCCCCCATTTACCCTACTGCCCAGTTTGCTCTGTCTGTTACAGGACTACTTTGGCTGACATTAAATATGTGTCCTATAGAAAGCAAACTATTTTCATCACAGAGGTAGTGCTAGTGATATTTAATATATGTGAATGCCTGTGCTGTTTGCGTTGTCCTGAGATTTAGCAGAAAGCAGACGGAAACAAACTAATTACTGTGGTATTCATTAGAAAAGAGGTAGGAACAGTTACAATAAAGGAAGAATCAGATTTCTGTGGTCAGAGAACTGTGCCCCACTGCCTACACAAGCTCATCTTATATTATTCAGACTCTTTCATCTGCACCAGACCCCTCTGTTCTCCATCATGTTCCCCTGTTCCAGTCTCCTCAGCCCCAGGCCTCTTTATGTCCAAATCAGCTGGAGGTTCCATTAAGCCTCAGAAAGGAAATCCAAGCCTCTGAAAAGCTCATGTCCCCCCATAGAGACTGATTATGAAAGGAGAGAAAGAAGGGAGGGAGAAGAGCGAAAGTGATTTTAAGAGGCTCTTTAAATCTGTCTCATTAATGAGTTGTCCTCACCATGGCAACGTCTCTTTTGGAGGGTGTGCACTCCACATGCAGAGATGGATTAGGGGTAAAGACAAAAAAGGCGGAAAAATGTAGAAAAAGGAATGCTGCAGACATTTTCTTTGCTTGTAAAACCACAGGGGAACGTGCCCTGATGACGGTTTTACTCCAGTTTTTGTTTGTTCATACCGAAGCTAAATGCCGTGACTGCTTTTAACCATGGTGACATTGAAAAACCAATTACATTTGTTTCAGTTGTTGCTCCTTTTTCCCACAAGGGGGCATCATAATACAGACAAGCACCCTGGCCCACTGACTGGTGGAAAGTGCAGTGTTTCTAGTCCGCTCTTGTATTCTGTTTCAAAGCAGACTATCAATGAATTATCACATTTATTACTGAATAGCACACACAAATGTATCTGTGTTTGAGACTAAATTAATTTACTGATTGAATTTTGGTGGCTTTTAAATGAAATTAGCATTTAACTAATTGCTCACCAGACACATGGAGATGCTTATCAGCCCAAAAAGAGACGCATGGGGTGTCAGAAGGAAGTTAATTTGGAATAATGACGGTCTTAAATTTTGGGGATATTTGATCAGGGAGTTGGTCTTGCTTCCCCAAGGGCCCATTAGGAGGGCGCACTCCCCACATACAAGAGCGGCCTGCTCTCTGTATTAATGCCTCCATCTTCTCATTATTGCTCAGATGGGACAGAAGGGGGAGTGACGGAGCGATGGAGTGGCAGAAGGAGGGGGAGGTTAAAGGGGGCAGGAGGAGAGAGGGAAGGAGGGGTTAAGTGGATTTGGGGTCCTGCTTTTTTCCTAGACAGGGTCTCCATATGAGATTATCAATGAAGCCAGTCTTAACATATGCATGTGCGCACACATACACCCTCTACAGAATGGATATCCCTGCTGATATGTCAGCTGGCACTACTGATCACACAGTGGTGTGTGTGTGTGTGTGTGTGTGTGTGTGTGTGTGTGTGTGTGTCTACGTGCATTCAGTCCATATGAGTGTGTGTGTTGCAGATGATACTGATCCACATCATCCCACACTAAGCCTGTTCTGAGACATATTTAAACCGCTCTGATTACAGTCATGGGTGCATAACAACAACTTTTACGCACAAGAGTAAGAGTCTTAAGCCGTAGTGGCCGAGGCTGTACTTTGTCCTGGCAGTTCTTTGACCACTAAAAAGCTGGAATAATATTTCCTCATTAACCTCTTTAGCCTGGAGATATGCAAGTGTAAAGAAGCTGGTACTGCTCTCATACAGTAATAATGTAAAATATTTTGGCTAAATAAGGTGAAAAGTTGGCCTATAAATCATCGTGAGTTCTTAAGGTACATAGAGTTTCTTTGCAGCACGGAAAAACAAGGACTTTGATTTTTATAAATTTTCACATCTGGATTTGGAAAAAAGAAACCAAGTGGAAAATATATTTTCCAGACTACTGTTCTCTTTTTAGAAAATCAGCAATTTGTAAAATAAATTGATGAAATCAATTGGAGTAAGCACCCAATGCAGTCGAAATGTTTATGACTATGAGAATCTGGGCCAAAGCAGGGCTTGAAGTACAGCATGTGACGAAAGTATACTCCTACGCAGAGCTGACTACGCCTGGAACACTGTCCAGCTGATAAATGCAAGTTTTCTGATGGTTTGGTTGACAGCCACGAATATATGACAGAGCTGAATCCAAAAGGGAAAAGAAAATTAGATGCAAAGGTTTTGTAAAGTCATTTGGGATCTTCAACATGTGGGAGGTAGCAAATGGAAGCCAAATGGAAGGAAGGCAGAACGTCTACACCAGAGTAACAACATTTTTGGCCCATATGGTACTGGGCATGCTAACAGCTGAATATTAAAACCATTTAATGTATGATGAATGCTGAAAAACTGCTCAAAAGCAATGTAAAGTCTTACCATCTCCAACAAATGAGGTAACACTGAGATTTAAATTGGATCAATGTGATGGGCAAGTTGAGCCCATCCAAAGCCGGTCATGCAGTATAATTATATTGGTAATACTGGTAATCAATGCCAGGCCGCCACCAGAACTCACATCCGACTTCAAATAATCTAACCTCCTGATTGCACTATCGCCCCAGGTCTGATTGTCTTGTCCACTTCCTGAACTTGTGGTCATTGGTCAGAGGTTGCATTATGTGATTGCTGATTGGATGGTTTGGTGTGGCGACTACCTCGTCCTCTCCCCAACTGACCTACTGTTGTTGCTGATGAGAACTGAGGTGCAATGTGGGAAGTGGGTCAAACACTATATGTTTTTTAATTTTCCCCAGTGAGCTGTAAATAAACACACACAGACCTCTCGGTTGCTAGTACACACACAAACAGTACATTCGTGCACAAACAGCGCTGTGTCTGAGTTGCAGGCTAGCCCCAGGTGGCTTGTTGCTTTGTGCCCTTGAGCTACTGGAGGCACTTAACCTAAATTAACTCAGTCTGTCTGTCTGTGTGCCTCTGTGTCCAAGTCAGACGAGACCCTCTCGTCAGCAGCATGAGATGAACATGAGGGTCATAGTAGTAGCAGAAGTGGCCACTGTAAAGCTAAGCTCACATGCACGGCTGCAGAAGTGAATATATACGTCTTCTCTGCTTTCTAGGACCAGTTTTCTCAAGGTGTTGCGTTTTGTAGGTGATTAGGCTGAAACGTGTTAGCTAAAAGCCCTCGGTGCTACATGAGCAGTGAAATATTGATGCCAATGGATCCTGTAGTTGTAGCAAATAAATTTAATATTCCAGCTGCTACCTACAGAACGCTGTCATTTACTAGACTGGACATTATTCACTTCACATTTAATCAAGCCAGTAGTGAGGTTTATATGCAGTATACTGAAACGGTGTGTATTGCTAAAACACAGTGGACCTCTACTTAAATGCTCCACAGAGAGTATTGTATCTGAGAGTTCGTGTCAGATTTATGGCATTTTGTGTGTAAAGTTAATTATAAAATTGCATTAATAACACACACAGGCCCTTAGGAGAGAAGAGCAGACAGCCCTGCATTGAAATGTAGGTCAGGAAACCAGTGTGGCAGCCAACATAAGGTTGTATGTGCAGGCATCCTATTGTGATGGCATGTGCGCACATGAGCAATTTATTGTCATTAGACTATATGCATGTGTGCATGTATTGTCTTATAACCCACATGTGCAGGAGTCTGTGAACTGCAGAAAGACAAAAAGGTATTGGAATGCATCAAGGCCTTTATTTGCACCCCACGGTAACTAAGCTGTCTGTTGTCTAAAAGCAGTAGGTTAGAAACAGCTGCAGGCGCCCACTGACACTGGGATGCACAGTGGTGTCCAGCTGCTTTCAGCCATCTCACAACAGTGAAACATGCTATCAGAACGCCTAGGACAGACATAAAGTGTAACTGCACACACAAACATGCTTAGATCATGCGGTTATTGATGGAGCAGGTCCTCAGAGGTTCCACAAGAGAGTGAGAAGCACCGTGAGTCGATATGAGTGGAGACGGTATGGCTGGATGGTAATGGCCCCTAATGTAGTCTGAGGTCGGTCACTATGGTTCCCTACTGTTTTCTGAATGAAGGTGTCCACTGGGAAGACAGTTTTTTTTGAAAGCGTGTCAGACATGTTACACACATGCTGCCAGAAGACTGAGCTGAATTATTGAGTAGACAGAAAAGCGCTGAATTGGTAGAAATGGCTATTCTTTTTTGACAAGACTGTCGAGAGTTATTATGGCCCTGCTTGCTGACTAGCCACATATAACGGCACGGTCGTATAGTGTCACGTATGCAGAGGTATTGCTGGCTGTGCAATGTGATGACAGGACGGACCAAAAGAAAAAGTCCCACAGCGTTTCTTCGGACCACCTTTAGTTTTGATTCCCATTGCCGTGGCGTCATTTCAGTAAGCTTATGCAATGCCACCACATTTACTGTATTTCCATCATTTTTTGGACACATAACGTTGCTCACCCAAGACCTGACCCACTGAAGCAACCCCAGATCGTAACCATGCCCCACAGGCATGTATTGTAGGCACGAGGCATGATGGGTAATCCCATCATCCACCTGTCCTCTCACCCTGATGCGCCCATTGGTCTGGAACAGGGTCAATCTGGACTCATCAGACCCGTTTCCACTGAAAAGCACTGCTTGCTACAAAGTTGTTTAAGACATGAGAAGCCACTTACTGCATCAGTTAGGGTTGAAGAACTAAATAAATGATAAGTTATGTTCTTTCACATGGTACCGACACGGGCAGGAAATTTGTGAAGGCAGAAGTAACAGATGGAAGACCGCACAAAACAGGAGAAGATTAAGCAGGAATTGTATGTACTGAGTTGCAAAAATTTGGTGACCAATGTCATTTTCAGATCAATTACTAAGTCATCATATAAATATTGTCACAATGATATAAAAGTGAACACCGTGATGTGAGATTTTGGCTATGTGACCACTGTACTCAGCCGCCTTGGCCTTATGAACTTGATGTTGTCCTGCCAACCTACAAACTTTTCCAGTGTCCAACGTATTGTCCTCTCAGCAGTCGTATGGGGTTAAATGGCGTTAGATTTAAAACACCGTTGCCAGGGGGGAATCGGACGGTTGGCTACAAATCCATCTTGACAGCAACGTAAAACCTCCTAAGTTAGCAACAAAACTGCCACCCTCTCTGAAAGCACCAAGAGCTCCGGCGTACAAATCACCCTGCCCGTAAAATACCACCCTTTAAACTCCCATGCTCAACAGGCATGTTCATGGAAATGTGACCCGTCTTTTATTGCACGGAAGCTAACACGAGGCTATGAAAATTTGCCCGTTGAAAAGAACATAAAGGAAGGACTTATTTAGCAGCTAAATAGCTTGAATGTTTGCACGCCTCCCTGTCAGCGCTGACTGCCTGTGTCTCTGTTAAATACCTGCTGTGTTTTTCCTTCATGTTGGGTCTTGTTTTGTCGCCACACTGAGGTACAAAGATAACATACACAACGCTGTGCTTCAGGTTAGACTCCTGACTTGTCTGTCCACATGCTGAAGCAGACAGACATGTATCCTCTATGTGGTCTTCCTGTGTTACTTGCTCTTTTATCCTGGCTTAAATTTCAAAGGGCCTCCATAGGGAGTGCCGGGGTCAGATGCCAGGGGAGAGAAAATTAGGCATGACGGCCAAGCCTGCTGGGCTTTTGTGTATGTTTGAGTGTTTGTCTTTTTGGGTATATTATCTTTTTTTTTGTCTACCTATGGATGTTTTGCATTCACACTCCATCCATCGCTCTGTTTCCCCTACCGCTCACCCCTGACTTTTTTCCTCAGCTGTCTTTATCTCATCTCAGCCGCTTCTTTTGTCCCTGTAAATGCTATCTGTCTCACATCGCTACTCAGCAAAAAGCCTCTGCTTCTGCCACATCAAAGAATCTTTCAGTACTTTTGGGCAAACTGTGCCTCCCACCTCTTTCTTGTAGTTGTTTTTAATGTCTTTGTGAAGTTTTGCTTTTGATACCATCATTTTTCCTCAGCCCACATTCGTATTGTGCTTCCCTCTTTCAAAGTCATTTACATGCCGTGTGTGAACAGTTACATGATGTTTGAAGAGAAAACACCAATGTAAATGTGTTACCACATCAAGCTTATACACATGCATTATGCTTAGAGCATTAAGTCACACATAAAAACACAAACAACAGGGTCTGAATGTGTTGGTGCTGGTGTGTGTAGGGCGTAGTTTGCAGGGTGCCACCCAGACTTAGAGGGTTTTCTCATGGATCACAAAGGAGGAGCAGCCTATAGAAGGAGGCCCCTTCGCTTTTCACTGAGATGAATACACCAGCACACACACACACACACACACACACACACACACACATACAAAATACAGAGGTTTGTAATTCACATAAAATCACCAGTATTCATGCTGGAAGTAGCTGGTTAAATATTTTGCACTAAGTGTCGGAAATTTAAAGTACACTCGTCTCCATGATTCAGCCCTTTCAGTCTGACATCTTGAGCTGACCATTTTCTGCATAATCATGCAAATGCATCACTGATGGGTCCCCTTCAGAACCACTAAAAACAATAGTTTTGGGGCCTCTTGACTTACAGATGCTGAGTTTTCTGTCTGCGCAGATGATTGAGGAGAGAATGGATGATTGAATGGAGGCTGTGTGTTGTATCAGGTTTTTTTTTTCTTAAGATGTGTACATGCGCGCAGCAATGGAGGGCACTCATTAGATGCCAGTATAGCTTGTGTGAATGTATAGAGTGTGTGTGTGTGTGTGTGTGTATGTGTGTGAGTGAGTGTGTGTGTTTGTGTGATGGAATCCCAGCTGCATCAATGGAGTAGGTCATATGGAAAGACCAGAAGATGGGTGGGGGGAGGAAGGAGTTACCCAGTAAGCTCTGTCTGCTGAACAGACATAACACAACACACACACACACACACACACACACACACACACAGACAGAGAAGGAGACAGGCTCGAGTAGAGACAGACAGGGCTCACAGCCAGAGTGCGGTGTCAGACAAAGGTCACTGAGAAAGTGCGGGAGATTATTGGAGTGAATGTGTTTTTGTGTGTGTGATGTGCGGGAACGCTGTTAAGATCATTAGTTCCAGAAAAACAGTTATTCCGGCGTGTTTACTCAGCCTCGCCTCCCTATCACCTCACTTTACTGTGTTTATGTTTCAGAGAGAATTAGTGTTTACTCAGGAGTCAGCTGGAAGTTTAACTTTGGCTAACTGCCTTTTTATGAGTCCTCCAGTGAGTGGTGTTTCTCTTTTCTGACCTGTCTTTATGGCTTAGTAACACTGAAGCACCATATTACTACCATAGCGCCGTCATTAAATCTTTGTGCTGGGTATAGTTGAAGGACAGCAGCCAGTGTTTTTCATCTTCATCGATAACCTCTGATGCTGCAGTAAAGCTGTGGAACACTACAGGTTTTTTAAAGAAGTATCTACATAATCCTCCCACTATACTCACTCCTCTCCCCCTTCTATCGGGGTTAATAGATTATTCATGTCTTCCTCTACATCTCAGAGGACTAAAGCGATCAGATTCCCATTGACCCCCGATGCTGTGCTTTCATTCACAGAGATGTAAGGATGAAAGAACGGGGGAAGGGATGAGAGAGCGGAGATGTTGCTCTGCATGCTATAAATTATAGATTTTCATTCACAGAAAAAAGAAGCAGGAGGGATGAGAGGACTTTTACTTTGGGAACAAGCAAATGGTTATATTAAGACTCAGGATGTCACTAAATGTTGGTGTTTTTGGCTGCTTATCAAAGTTAATAACAGTGAAAACATCACAAACTTTTAAAAGATGTACAAAAACCTTATTTTCCAGAGATATAGTAACAATGAACGTGAGTACAATAGTTCTGTAATCATTTGTTCTCTTTTTCTGTAATTTAATGACTGACCTATTCTTTGTTATGGACTGTATACATTAGCTGATTAGCCAAGTCATGTGAAACTGGGGTTGGACAATATACGCTCAGCTTCTTCCCACTCATTTTTGGACATAAATTGTTGTTAAAGAGCCACAATGAAGTTGTCATACATTTGTGTGATATTTGTTTTCTTTTATGGTTGATTTATTTCCATATATTTGAGTGTCCTTTTAAATCTGGAATTACTTTTGCTTACTTGTGTTCCAACTAAAGTCTACCTATGTCTGTTTATCCGTCCACACCGTGACTTTGAGATACCTGCATTAAAAAGGTATTAAATTAGTATTTGTTCCTGATTTTAGTCACACTTTAACAGTTTCTTCAACATTGTTGCCTGCACGCACAAAAAAGTTTTTATGTATGCTCACGTGAGAGGGAAAAAACTTGGCCCATTTTCAGCTTCACATGTTTTTCTGCTAATCTCAGCCTCACAGGTTTTCTCCAAGGGGAGGGTGCGCAAGGTCAGAGCCTGAAAAGAAACCAAGGAGGTGTCGGTAAAAATCAATACAGGCTAGATTACATTAGCAGGCATGAAAGCTTAACAGTCTACAAGCCGGAGGAGGAGTAAAAAAAAAAAAAAATTGTGGATGAGGAGATGTTGAGGGATGAAAGAATGGAGAGGGTGAGGATTTTGACATTAGAGGGTAAGGTATAGGTGAGGGCTTTAGAGGGTCAGCTTAGCACTCTCCTCTTAAGTCCAATTAGAGAAATAAAAGCTGAGACCTGTCAGGAAAAGACAGATGTATGTGGGTACAGACTCTACATAGAAGACACCAGAACAGCGGTGTCAAACATGTGGCCCGCGGGCCAAAGTCGGCCCACTTGAGGTTCCAGTTGAGCCCACAGGATGAATTTGAAAGTGCAAAAATGACACTGAAGATGTTCAGGGCGCTAATGGTCAAGGGCATTAAAACTCATTTTAGGTCTAGGGTCACATACAGACCAATTTAATCTCAAGAGGATCAGACCTGTAAAATAATAGCATAATAACTTATGACTAATGACAGTTCCAAATTCCAAAATTGTAATAATTTTATGCCTCTTCCTAAATGTTTTGTGTCTGTAGATCCACTGTGTTCTGTAAGTTGTAATGCACATGTGTAAATAATAAGTTGAGACATATATTGTTGAAATTGTACTTATTTCTGTTAAAAAACTTCAGGTTGTTCACATTTTTTTTGCACTAGACAGACACTAGATACTCGATAAACGCACCATCATCATTTTGAAGGAGGAGGAGTTGATCGAATGGTAGAACCGGGGCTGTGTAACAAACCTCAGCAGTCTGGGATAAAGGAATCAGAATGAGTGTGTTTATTGGAAGGGCTGTGTAGCACCAGCAGCCTCTACCAGATGAGGAGGAGCAGCGCTGTACCGCCCTGTGTTCGCACTCGTCCTGTTTTGCCCTCGTGTTTTAATTGCTATATCTCATGCAATAAGACCTGTTAATAATTCACATTAACTCCCTGTCTCCCCTTTTCTCTTTCCTACAATTACCACTTACTCACGTGAATGGTATTTTACCAGCGGAGGTAACAGCCGAGGCGCCACGAGGCCTAACATTAATGAACCTGTACAGGTAGATTGAGGTTGAACGCTAATGACGTCTTGATATTGTCACAATTTCTCACCAGTCACCAGAAACATAATTGCCGCATATTTAACTCCCTTAAATGTTTGCTAATATACATTTTGAGGGCTTAAAGGAAATAAAAACCAAATATTGTCTCAGTTAAGGTAATAAAGATGTAGGAACTGCACAGACAAGAGCTTGTAAAATTGCTCTGTAATGACCTTCATGTTAATCTCTCTTATTTGTCACACCAAATAAGCTTTTGCCTGAGGTTCACGCTTCATCCTCTAGGCCTGTACGCTGCTTCCCCAAGCTGCCCAGAGTATGAACAGATGAAAGATTGATATTGTTTGGGCTGGGGTGTAGTGGGGGGCTTCCGTTTTTCTTTCAAAGTGAATGAGCGGAAGGACGTATGGACGTATGGCTGAATGGACAGAGAGCCTTAATCCTGGAGCTGTCCTAGATTTGCAGCCTTCCTCCAGCGGATAGAGCTGTTGGTCTGTCTGTCAGTGTGTGTGTTGTCACTGTCATGACAACAATAGGCTCTGTAATGACTGATGCTGCCCAGGCTCACGTCTGAATACATTATCCTAATACTGTACGCGTGCCCAACAGTCCAACACAAGCCTCAGTTTGACACCTGGGCTGTGAGTTAAGCCTTTCAGACAAACATGTGATAAACACTGTTGATCTGAATGAGTTCAGAATCATACGTTTATTTTCAAGTAGAAACTGTTGCTTAATATTGCTATTTAAAGTGCTCTTTTAAGTGTACAAGAAAAATATGTCAAGAGAAATATCTATCTGCATTTCCCGTAGACTAGAGCAGGACTTTATGATGTATATTTTGTCTGACCAATACTTGTAAAGCTGTTGGATTTTTTTTGCAGTTTCTAGATTCAGAACTTGATTGGTTGTTTGAGCACTGGTCTGTGTTGCATGACGCTGCTTTACTTCCATGTGTACCGCTAAGCTTTTCTAGAAATACGGGTTGATCATTGTACATGGACTTTTATACATTTATCACTAATTAACTTTCAGTGATCACCTACAAATCCTCTAAACCTTACCTTTCTGCCTCAGGTGTAAATGACCTCATGACCTCTCACATTTATCGTTGGCCTCATGGCATAATTTCATATTTCTGGCCAAGCTGTGATATCTGCGTCCGTTACTCTCTTAACACTGCTGCTTCATTTTGCATCATTGGCTATGATCTAAAAAAAAATATGACTTCGCAATTATGCTATGAGGCTAAAGTGATGTTTGTCACCAGGATTACCCAAAAGGTGGTGCATCAGTTTTCATAAAGGTTGGTGGAAAGACCCATTCAATTTTGAGCAAGATTCTACATTTTATTCCCCTTAGACTAATAGCCAAGATGCACATGCTCTAACAAGTTGACTACATGTTACTGTGTAATTAGGATGAATTCCTGATCAGGAAGATACATCATGTACAGTGACACTTATTTCAGTGATTACTTTTATTTATTTACGTTGATTTAACCAGGAAGTCCCATTGAGATTAGAAATCTCTTTTGTATATACCTGCAACCAAAAATTATTTGATTAATTTGTTAATAATTTTCTTGATTAAATGAGTGGTTTGGTGGTTAAAAGTGTCGATCAGTGGTTTCAATAGCTCAACATGATGTCCTCAAGTATCTTGTTTTGTTTCATAATCCAAAACCATCCATTAGTGAGTCATTTTGTACCGCACAATTTATCAAATAATCACTGAAGTTCTACTTTTCATGGATGTGAAAACCTGTTTGCCATATGAATGGGTATATTTCTGACACCGCAGCAGACACGTACAGCAGACAATGTATTTTAATCAACATTATTATATACTGAGACCAATCGCAAGTGTTGTGTGCACACCCATACAACACTCCAGAGATGAACTGAAAGGGTCAGATGAGCAAGGTCTAGGGGGAGGAGGGGAGGGGAGGACCTTTTTACCACAAATTCAAGGATCATTTGCACTCCCATTCAAGCTCTTGTTGCAGCCCCTCCCTCCCTCCCCTCTCCAACCATTTGGGCTGAAAAGAAATACGGGTGCAGAGGGAGGGGCACTGCCACCCGTGTGTGTGTGTGTGTGTGTGTGTGTGTGTGTGTGTGTGCGCGCGTGCATTTCCATTGCTTGTGCATGTGTTTGAATGGGGGGTGCATTAGTGTGTGTGTGTGTGTGTGTGATAGATTGTGAGCAGATTGGACAATAGGACGTTTGTATGGGATCTATATTCATGTGGCACAGATTCAGTGACCATGTATGTACACAGCAAGCTGAGGAAGATGATGATGAAGGAAAAAGACATTTTAATTTCTGACTGACACTTTAGATGCCTGAAAATGTGTAATAAATCTGTATAATGAATTAAAAGGGCTTTACAGAGAGTGAAGCAGTACAAATGGAGATGAAAAGAGGTGAATGTTAAATATGAAGTGCATCAGTGTAATGTGTGTAGTCTTCTTTGGGTACAGGTGGAAGCAGCGTCCCCATGACAATACCTTGTAAAAAATCTCAAGGATATACAAGGTTTTAGGGGTTGCTAAAAGTTTAATTAGATGCGTAAATATTCCCCAGATGAGTGTGCCTTAGCCGTGAATAAGCCAACGCAGTTATTTAGTTTTTTATGAGCTGCATAGAGTTGAAAATAAGGGGACTGAAAAGTGAAAGAGCTAAGCACACAGCGAAGGAAGAAAAGTCAGCGTGAGAGCAGAAAGAACTGGGGAACGAAATGAGTATTGACGGCAAGGCAGCAGAATCGTATGCCTGTTCATTCTAATAAAAGATGTTTAACTTTGAGCTATATGCCGAGTCCCGCAGAGCAAAGAAGAAAGGGAGTGCAGAGAGAGAGAGTAAGACAGCGACGGAGAAAGAGTGATGATGAGAAATAAAGGGAGAGGCAGCCAGAACTCCTTGGTAACCAAAGCACAGAGGAACAGAGGGGCCGGTCCCTCCACCCCTCCTACTGTGTGTGTGTGTGTGTGTGTGTGTGTGTGTGT
>JAPQRQ010000017.1:1802138-1832269 GCA_037367365.1 Apogon talboti
TCAATTAATGATCAGCTCATCACCAAGCTCTGCAGAAGCCTGATAACAATGTAATGGCGACCAGGTGTGATGGAAGAGGGACATATCTAAAACATGCAGGACAGCGGCTCTCTAGGACCGGAGTTGCCTACCCCTGGATTAGACTGTGTTTACAGGAACATGAGCAGGAGGCACAGGCATCGTTAAGGTCATCAGCAACACCTGTGCTTCTCCTGCCCGACAAGCCAGAATGTCTCCAGAAAACCTCAACTGAACTGATACATTTCGGTGATTAATAGTTTCATTAGTTTATAAATGCATATTTCTGTTTCAGTTTAAGGGTAAAGAAGTCCAAACATTACTTAAAAGATCCAAATCTCACTAAACCATGTATTTAAGTCTTCTCAGTGGTTCTCCTTGTGATAAATGGACAGTTAACATCGTGCCAAAGGTCTGATGGTGGCTTCTTTTTATTCTTTTACAAGTTAAGGGAAACATTTACCTGTTTCTCCTCCGCCGTAAACTTGGGATTCTGCAGTCCAGTTGAGAATAAAACCTGTCCCACGGCCTTCAACATGACTGGTCCACGGGTGCTGGAACGGTTCAGTAAACTGTTAATATTCCACCCCGTGTAAAAGTATTATGATGTCCAGGTGTAAAAAGCTGCTGCATCAGGTCACATGATCACGGTCGTTATGTTATGTATCTTGCAACTGGATTATAAAACAACTCCAAAATGTCTCGTTTTTAACAGTTACAGCTGTAGAAGTAGTTTTTAAACATCCCCAAAAGAATGCTACTGTAATTAATTAAAGAAATGTTGTTTAACGGAGAAATAGTGAGATAATACCTGACTGTGCTGGTCCGTATCTTCAGGGTGTGGAGCGCCTTTGTTTTCATAACTTCACAACTTCCGGCTTAACGCTGATTAGCGGAGGAGTCGGACTTTCAAAATAAAAGTCGAAATCGTTCATGTTGAGCAAATAAGAAAAATTCAATGTCAACCAGCATTTAGATTTATGGAACCTCATTATATTAATGTATTGAAGATGAAAGTCTGAAAGAAAAAGGAGGGAAACATTTATTCTTACTTACTCTGCGTTACAATTTTTTTTTAATTGTTTGCTTCAAAGAATGCGCTCCTACAGATATTTATAAGATCGACTGGAAAACAAATGGCAAAAGTAGAAGTGTGCAAAAAATTTGGGCACAACAGAGTAAAATATCATCGTCATATAGTGTTTTAGGGGGTCTTAGTACTGAGTGTACGGTGTCCAAACACAACTGCATATTTCTTTTTTCTTTAATTAAGTTCTTGTTGCCAAATAACAACAACAACAATAATAATAATAATAATAATAATAATAATAATAATAATAATAATAATGTTTTCAGTTTTCAAAAAGTCAGTAAATTATACATTTTTTTCAAGGGGTGCTCAAAGTTTCAGATACTCCTGTGTATGATATAGGGGTCGTCCACACTGAAATGAGTTTGGGAGTATGCGAAAAAGTTTTTTTTTGTTTTTTTTTATCGCATGGGCGTTTCATCCACACGCCTCAAAACACCGTGAAAAAAACCACAACTTTTTCTACACCCTTTCGCCACCTCTCCTAACTCAAATGCGCCGCCGCTTTCTTCTTGTGTTTATTAGCTAGGGCTGGGCGTATCTATCTAAATATCGATAGTATCGATACCAAGGTGAGTATTGGTATTGGATCAATACTAGTGTGATGAGATCGATACTTTTGTTGCAGTTTCTCTTCTGTACGTTCAGCAAATTACTCGATTTTCCTCACAGAGTTCATGCTAGTGCAGCTGCTGTCCAAGTCTGTCAGTGTAAACAGCACACCTCTCTCTGCTGCTCTCTCAGACACACTTTGCCAAGATGTATTTACAAAAGTAAACAAAAGATATTTCCGGCCGTATCTCCAGAACCGGTAGTCGGACAGACTCGTAAGTTTCTGACAGATATGAAACAATCATAATAAAATTAGATGCACACGTACTTACCATTGCAATAATTTTAACTCCTTGCATTAAAGCTGAATCCACACTTCAGTCACATCTCGTTTCATTTCAGATCCACTGCGGTGACAAACATAATTCAGAGCCAAGGGCAGTGGGAAAAAGTCGGCGTTTTGTGCTGTACTCCTGAATCACAACACGTAAAAATGATATACTGGAGGTGAAAAACATTACATGTATATGTTTAAAGGTACTACCCCCTGATATAATAATCAGATTAAAAGAAAAGTAGAATGTAGAACTAAAAGTAGAATGTGGCACTTTAAGAATACATGGTTATAGTTAGTATAGCTACCGTCTTTTTTTTACCGTCATTTTCTAAAGTTCTGTTTGTCAGTTTTGTAGTCCTTTGTGGCATAAATTTTTAGATTTTGTCTTTTTTGTAGAATATTTTCTGTCTGTTGTATTTTCCCAATTCAGCCAAAACGAACTTCACACCACAGATCTGAGTAGTTTCTGGGAAAACCTCCCATTTATTTACTACATTATCCTCATTATTTACATCAACGACATGGATAGCTCGCTTCACAAGAAAAAAATAACTCGGATGCAAATTTAAGAAAAACAGCAACATGAGACGCAATCACATTGAGGTGTCAGGGTAGAAACAAGCAAAAAACCGTAACGAACACCTTGAAAACTCACACGGGCACCCAATTTTAGATCAGATATGAACAGGAAACACTGCTGTGTCTGTGACTCACAAACGCCCTTTGGGAAACTGCTGCGATAAAGTGAATGAGCTGGAACCATTTTTGTAGTTTTTGTGTGTTTTTAGTCCAACTAGAGGCAAAAAGCAGCCAATGTGTGTTGTAAATCAGTTCTCGTTTGCATATTGATGACAAAGGAGTTGTGTCTAAAGCAGGAGCAGACGGACGCGAGCAAGACGGCATTTATAAATATTGATGCATAGTTTGTATATTTGCTTGTCATTGCCAGTGTAATGTATGCACACAAACATGATGGGCGGAGAACTGAAAAACGGCATCTAAGGGGACATGCAAACTCAACGTACAGACGATGGAAGTGTTTTCTTCTGCGTTGTTTTATAAAGCGAGGCCTGTTTATTATAATTCAGAGCCAAGGGCAGTGGAAAAAGGCAGAAAGACCGAGTGGTTTGTCAAATGTCAGAAGTCCAAATGTCACTGCTACAAATAGCAGCAAACTATTTATCACTGAAGCTGAAGAACTCCAGTTAGAAGCAAGTAAGAATTTCCCAAAGCATCACTTTATGGAGGAAATAGAGGGCTTTAAAAAGACAAAGTAAAATATTAATCCATATTTAGCGTGACAATGAAAGGATTTTTGGGAGTTTCTTGAATGCAGGTTACAGATTCTGTCTTTAGGAATCCTTTTATTGTCAAAATAAATACAAATTAATACAGTTTAAGTCTCTATGACCTCCACAGATTACTGTAGTGCACTCTTTGTTCTCGTAGCTAACAGATCTCTGTTTCCGTGTGTGTTTCAGGGCTGGTAATTCTGGTGGATGAACGACAACACCTCGTCTTTGGACAGTTTCTCTGGATCCATTCGTGTCTGTGAATCGTGAACTATGACCCCGTCGACCCAGGCCCAGAAGAGTCGCTCTGAGTGGCAGACGCTGGCGATTCAGAAGGAGATAATACCATTGACAATCACATTCTTTCATAACACAGCATGTGCAACCACAATGTTAATATGTAAATAATATCTCATTTTAATTCTGTATTTATATAAATACCAAATGTCTTATTTTTCTCTTTGTTTAATTTTTTACTCGTTTGTGGTTTTTCTCTGCACTTGCTTGTTGAAAAATAACAATCTTTCCTTTCCTTATGCGTTTCATTAGACTAATGATCAGATATTCAGTTATGAGTTATGTCAGGTTTCAGTACTTACTGGAAGGGGGCAGCAGAGTTTGGTGGCATTGCATACGTGGAGTCCTTAGTGATTTTATTAAAGAAGAATTTCATCTTGGAGTTCTTACTGTAGGCCATCGTCCACGGCTCTAAAATACAAAGAGGAAGAGGACGGGTTTGGTTTTTTTATTTTTATTTTTTACTAAACAGACACAAATTACTTTACCCAGAGGCTCATTGAGGTTTTAAATGATTAAAACAAATTAGCATCACAAATGACACTGACACTTAATGGAGCGCACACTAACCGTTGACTGTCTTAATGATGTAGAGGCCTGTGGGGAGGAAGTGGCGGTCGTCTCTGCCGGTGTACGACAGACGTGGGACTCCTCCTGAACTCTTCGTTAGCTTCATCTCCAGCCTGGAACGATTAAATTAAGACCAGCCGTCGCCTTGACAAAAAGTCTCCATCGTTATAACATAATGAAAGGGACATTTAACAGCTTGTGTTGACTAATGAACAGTGGCTTTATGGTACCTGACGAAGATTTTCTCCATTTCCTCAAGTCTGTAAACTTCCTTCACTCTGTTTGGGGGAAAGGAACCGCACTGAAATGACTTCAAAACGTTCTTTTATTTATCAGTGTAGCTGCAAAAACCTAAAATGCTACAGAGCAGTGAAGTCTCCGCCCTGTTGTGTCCCATGGGACTTCATTTTGGAAAAATACTGCACCACTGTCAAGGAGTGTGATTTTTGGATCCTGTTTGCATCATGCATCATTTACTCATGTTTGTCAATTTAATTATTTTACCAGTAAAGGAAGTCGGGGTTTGTTGTAAACCTCTTCCAGTACCAAACTGTGAAAATATATAAACAGACAGACTGCACACCCGAAAGTTGATAAACTGACTACTAACGGTGTGTCTCCAAAAGTCTGTTCTGAGTTGCACCTTCGACCTAACCAGACTTGCATTGATTTACACCTCTTTAAATACTTTTTCACTGCACTCCTCAAATGAGGTGAAAAGAAAAACGTGTGTAGTTCATATCTAATGGGACATGAATTTACAAAAATACGTCTGAAGGTGCCATGATGTTTTCACCGACTCTTCCATTGTGAAATTTTTTATCAATTAAATGCCCTTTTGTCTCATCTCTGCTCTTCTTTTCATGTTTGAGGTCAACTTTTTTACACTTCTTCTATTTTAATCAGGAAAATTAATTCATACATCATGTATCATATTATGTATTGTGTATTTTATGCATTTAGGTCCTGACCATAAGTTTGGGAAAGGCAGGTGTAGTTGATGTTATCATTTTAACAGGATTAATACATTTTTTCTGACATAAGATCCCATTGGGCACAGGAGCGGAAGGGGCGGGACTTCACTTCTCTATTATATGTATGAACTATTAAAACTATAAATGTCAGAATCTGTTGCCAAGAACTTTGTTGTCATGCACAGACGCGGGATTCATAACAATGAAACCACAGAACGTCCACAAATATTGAGTGATTTTAATTGTGACTGATATGAGATTTTCATGTTTTACCTGATGGGGTTCATGTCTGGTCTGCTGGGTTTGGCCACTGCCTTCACAAACTTCTCAGCCATCTGAATCCTGCACATACAACAGGCATCATTTATTAACAGTGTAAATGATCTAAACACCTGACAGAGGTAAACACGTACTGAGATTTCTAACGCCTGACAGATCATGTGACTTCACTAGCTGTTGGTGAGTTTAGCTCAGACATGATGATGGAAACGTTCCATACCTTTGGTTGAAATGCTGGTCTCGTACATCAGTGCCGTTCAGTATCAGTGCATCCATCACATGAACTGCATTGATTCTACGCTGAGCTTTACCCTGTAGAAACCAACATACACACATATACCAATGGGACATTTTGCAATTCCACTCCCACTCTGCTGTGAATAAGTATATAATCTGTATAGTTCTTATCACTATTATCATTTTTTTATTTTTATATTATTTGGTTGGTTTTTTTTGTGCTATCGTTATGCATGTACACGTTTTTCTTGCACTTTATTCTGTTGCTGGCTTGAATATTGAATTTCCCCATTGTGGGATCATGAATAAAGTCTAATCTAATCTCATCTAATCTAATATATAAAACAACAGGTTCAAGTAACAAATATGTCCCATCAAATACAGTAGAGCCTTCCACTTCTATGCTTTGTATAAAAACTGAAATAAGCCACCATTGTGCATTTCTAAACCGGTTCACAGTACTGGCTGTAATGTTTCTTTTTGCTCTTATCTTTCTAGTCCCTCCTCTCACCTCGCCCTTCAGTTCTTGGACGATTTCCACGCTCAGAAGTGTATCTCTTGGCAGCTCAAGCTTGAAATTCTCTAGTTTCCTCCAGCGTACGGGCATCTTTCCATCCCACGTGTATATCTGCGACTTCTGCAGGGGTCAAAATTAAATGGAGACAACAACAAAAAAAAAAAGATTAAAAATGACTGAAGTATAGGTTACGATGAAGGGAGCGCTGAAGCCTTTCTGTCACCGATGTTTGTGGTGAGTGGATTTGCTTGTCAACTCAGTGTTTTCATTCATTTCAGAGGAATCATAGACGTACAGTTTTCTCATTATGGAGGAATAGGAGCAACACATCACTCAAAACTAACACTCTTTTTTAAGACTCACCCCCAGTGCTAAAAGGAAGATCTGCTCACCACCTCCCACAATGCACCGGTGGTCCAGGATATGGCGCAGCTTATCAAGGGTGGTGGAGTTGAGCGGCGTGAGTTTGCACTGAAATGAATCCACATCCGAGTTCTGCAAAGAGACAGGAGTAGGAAGTTATCAAAAAGTAGAAATAGTGTTACGGATTATGCTCAGTGCAAGAAGACATTTTAATTTACTGTCAGAACAGGTTTAACTGACCTTAATCAGTTCGTAAAATTTGGACTTTGGGTCTGAGGAAGCAGGAGTGACTCTGGCCTTGTCTGGGACCTGGAAATGGACACAAAATGTATTCAGTAATAATACATTATGTATTGTTTGTACAAAATGTGTCATTACTGATTGTTATAATGTTGAATATTTCTGGTGACTGTCGACTTCTTACCCCCCAAAGTTTGAGACACTCCTTTCTAATGTCAGCTTGTCTTGGCTCTGAAAGGGTCCTAAACAAATGAAGAGAGTATACCCTTGAAATGTGGCTATAGTTAATTAAAAGTAAATGCACTCATGCAAATACAGAAAGGGTACTTACGGATCTACAACGTAAGCATGAATCTTTGCCAAGGACTTTATCTGGACTGCACAGAGGCTGGAGGAAGGAATAATTCCATCTTTGTTAGCTACTCTGATTGAAATGCAGTCAGTGAGGTTTTAGTGAAAATGGCGTGGTGCTACCTCTCATTGGAGTTGACCATGAACTGGTAGAAGTCAGTGTCGTCCTTGATGATGCTCAGGGGAACCACATCTGTAACATCTGTGTCTGTGTTCCTCAGCTGGTTCAGTTTCAGGTTGACTTTGAACATATATTCCCTAACGGCGTCTGAGCCGGGCTTCAGACCGCGGCACGCTATGTACCTGAGGATGGAAATGAGCAAGACGGGGTTTACCGCTTCGCTCGAGTGTTTAATCTATTCTGGCTTAAAATACAAACTAAACCTACAACAAAAACAGAGTAGTCTCCCTTCAAGGTCACAGGAGGCTCAAAATGTTTCTGAAACTGGGAACTCCTGTTTCTATGTCCCAACGTGTTTATGGTGTAGTAACATCATCTTTTAGCCTAAATAACCAAAAACTCTTAAGCATGTTCAAAGCCCTACCTCTCAGAGTTGGCAGGCCTGCTCGTGACAGGTTTGAAGATTGAGATCCTGTCAAAACAGAGGTAGAGCAGGTAGACCATACCCACACTGAAGGGAGTAAACAGGTCAAAGGTCTTACAGACAAAGTGCCCACCTGTAGGAGACAAGGAGCGTCATAATAATCTTGTTAGGCATAATTCTGAAGCCTAACATAAACATACACACACACAAAAAATCTATTCTGGGAAAAAATGACGACTTGACAGGGCTTGAACACCGTCTCACTTGGACCTGCATGCAGACCATAGAGATAATTCTTCCATTCATGCACGCACGCGCACACACACACACACACACACACACACACACACATACCTGTTCTGAGTGTAGATAATGCGGTGAGGAATTGACAGAGCAGCAGCTGTTTGCTCAGAATCTCCTGGATGTTTTCTTGGCCTTCCACAGAGAAACCCTGACATTCACAGACAGACACCGTCATCAAAACCAAAACATTCAGCAGCTAAACAGACAGCTGGAAATCTTGGTTAAACCCATAAATAGCACGGTTCTGTAATACCCTGACCTTAAATGTGAAATTGCATTCAGTTTGAAATGTAAATGGCTGAATGCTTCCAGCTCTGATGCCTCAGTGGATACAGATAACACTGCACTATATTTAAAAAATAACTAAAACATGATAGAGACGCACCCCATCTGCCATGAGGAAGTGCAGTCCTCTTCTCTCTGTACTCTCCAGCACAAAGTTCCGGAAGGCAGTCACGTTTTCTGGCCGAGTGATGTCTCCGTCTCCGTCCACGCCACCCTCACCTGGGACACACAGAGGTTATATTCTCAGCAGCTCATCCATCACCTCAGAGGCGACCTGCTTCTCCGAGTGTGATGCACATGTTTAGTGTTTTGCGAGCGTACCGTAGTAAGGCTCAAACAGCTCACTCGGCGCCGCAAAAAAGTCTTCCAGTTTGAAGTCACAGGGCCCTTTCAGCGTCATGCCAAATCCTTTGGCGTGCCAGCGTCGTTTCCACAGTATGTACTCTGAAAAGCCTCCAGGCCCTGCACAGACGTCACCAAAGTACAGAAGCTCGCCCTCACGGTCCTTTGTCAGATGTTTCTAGATAATGAGAGAAGGAAAAGGCATCAGAATGTGCCACCTGTTCATACACGTCACAAATACCAGCAGTTACATCTACCAACTCACCCCTCGTGAGTCCTTTGGGTTTGTGAACATATGATCGAAGCAGTGGTCAAGGTTGGCCATTTTCATAGCTGCTCTAAAGGCAGAGAACACACAACTCGTCTTTTAGCTGTCTGAGGTTTTGCACATAAAACACAGGTCATAGTGAAAAGTAAACAACTGCTAAAATGAAGAAAAGAATTATGCACAATTATATTTGTCCAATTTCAGCAGTTCTCAAAGGACTGACCTGTTGAGGAAGATTCCTCCTCTGATTGTTTCGTACGGGTTGGAACGTGTCCGTGCTCTCCTCATCTCTTCACCTTCCAGGTCATCGAATATTGTCTGAAATTAAAACCAATTAAGGAGTTACTTATCTTGGAAATAATTATGTATCGTGAGCTATATAAAATCAGGTATTTGGGTCTGGACTGATGCTGCCACCTGCTTGTTTTGTATATTATGTTTAGCAAATAAGGCAGAATTTTCTGTAATTGAAAGGAAACTGATTCATGTCTGAAGCTTAAAGTAGGTTCAAGAATTTATGTGATGAAGAAACCAGACGGTGACTTACTTTGCACCTTAGAAGAGTGTGCAGGAGGTCTTCAGTGCAAAACTCTGTCTCATCCTCGATCTTAAGTTTCCTCTTTAAATAATCAAAGATAAGACATTAAAAGGTGCAACTGTTAACATTTGTGTGTTTATGTGAAATCAAGAATCCCTGTCAGCATCATGAAATACTGTAGTTAGAAGGTGCTCATTTTTTTTTTTTACATAAAAAAGGGAATAACCGACAATTTCTTCACTTAATGTTAAATATTTAACCTTATGAAGGGTGAACACTGTGTTCAGCGTTATTTATGTGTACCTCTCCCAGAGTCATCCAGTCCTTCAGCTCATCTGCATCCGGGGTCTCTGTGGTGCATTCTGGGAACCAGTCTACCTTCTCTATAGCACTGGGCTGGCAAACAAATAAATAGAACAACAGATGTTATTGTATAATTAAAAGACGTTATAATCAAAAAAACATTTGAAACTACAAAGGATCATTAGTACTCTCTGTACCTCAGGTTCATCACGCCAGTCAACATTCAATTCACCCTGGAACCCCTGCAATGTCAGACCGAGACCCCTTCTTCCTCTCTGTGTTGAAGCCTCCACAATCTCTTTACGGCCCTGGCCAAATTTACCCAGACCCTCGCCCTCACGGAAACCCATTTTGGCCTGAAAAATGTGTTAGGAAACAAATGGAAATGAGCTACAATTACATGATAGAGTATGTATTTTGTGACAGATTATTTTAAAACTTTACCATGAGCTTCTGTGACACACTGTTATACATGGAGAATTTGGAGGTTTCTGAGGAGACATCAGTGTCCTGGGAATTAAAGGATATGGAGGGCATGGAGAAACCAGGTCTGTGATCTTCTTGATCACTGAGGGAGTCATTTTGACTGGAGTCTGTAGAGGACAAATACAGCAACAATCCATTCATGCAAAAACATCAATGAATGCAAACGAACAAAACTCAGTAGAAAGTTATCACTCTTTGACTCAACACTAATCACAAGGATTGTAATTATTACCAATTTCAGAGTATTGTACTTCTTTTATAAATCCAGTTGTTTCATTTCAGAAAACTGCAGTCATATGAAAAATCCTCAGTAAAAAAACATAATAGGCTGGAGATCTGATTTAATCTCATGTGTAACTTACATTTTTAATACTGAACCAGAACAGCACAATATAAAAGACAAAAAAAAATCTGGAACCACCCCAGAATTAAGTCCTTATACTTAGTTTCATGAAAATTAACCTGGTTGTTTGTTTTTTTTGTTTTTTTTTACAATAAACCAAATTTAGCCAAAAGAACAGATAAACAATTTCTAATGTAACCATTCTAAGGCAAAATTAGCACATAGCATACCTTGTCTCGATAACTGTGACTCTTCATCTGAACTGCTGTCATCACGCCGCTTCTTCACCCCTAGCAAAGGTGACAATGTTGGATCATTTCTTCTCTTCATTATGGCTGAAACAGAGCAGACGTAACCAGTCAAAAGGGTAAATGTAATGCAATGGATACATTATTCCAAGTAAAGTGAACTGTGCAGTAGAATCTACAACATCCAACAGTTTGTATTTCAGTGTAAAGTACAAAGGGATCTCAATACGCTTCAATGACAAAATGTTTGATCCATGCAGCTTTTTAATTTGCCAACATTTCAATCCCCTTCTAATTCCAATGATCTTTCCTGCCATAATTATTAACCTCCAAATTCTCAATTTACATAATAAATTAGTAATCTATAAATGTAAGTAATGTATTTTTTATGAGTCTATTTGAGGCCCAGTGCAGGGTTACGAACATACATGCAAAATTAATGTTGTCCTCACAAACTGTAAACAGTACCCTCAAAGTGTATACAGTATCAGTATGACAACTGGAAAAGGACATATATCATGGGACAATAACACCAGTGTAGATCAGCTTTCCTAACAAATGTTTGGTCTTAAGTGAACGAAGTACATCTAGAGCAAAGTACAGCTGTTCAGAATGATAACAGAGGATTAAGTGTGAAACACTGCAGACTCGTTCAGGCATCAAAATATAATACTCCGATGTAGGTGGTGGGTACAAGGATTAGCGTTAATTTCCCGCAAAACTGTATAACTAATTTCCTAAATTTTGGGACTGAATGAAACAACAGTTTTGTCCATTCTTACTGGACAACTGCATTGTCAGCTACTACTCATAATCTGAGTAACTGCATGAAATTACCTTTGAGTTATGTAGCAATTAGCAGCAGCAGCCGGCTAGTACAGCTGAGTAAAGCCGGCCCATACCAGTTTCCAAGATATAGTTTAAAGAAGACACAATAAGTAAACAAACTTCACCGGTGTGTGCAGCTTATGTCAAAGTGTGTGTTTTCGCTGAAAGAAACGACGCTGCGGAGAAACTGCGCAGCTGTAGCAGATTTAGCTGTTAGCTTGCTACGTTAGCCAGCTAGTTTTTACCAGCTCAGAAGGACAACTTCACTCTTCTCTTACAAAGCAGCATCGACAGAGAGTTATTTCCATATAAAAAATGTATATTCCCCTAGAAGAATTTTTATTTACATGGACACTTTCGCTGTAAATTCACTCTCTTTGAAAGTTTACATTAGCCCGCGTTCTGTTACGGAGCTTCACGGGGTCCGTCTGTGTTTCCAGGCGCACATTGATGACGCATTATGCCATAGCGGCTTTCTGCATGAGCGCCTGTGTGTTTTGAAATTGTTATTTCTATATTTTAATTTACGTTGTTATAGTTAATGCCAATGCCATCTTATATATCGTTGTTGTTTATACGACAACAAACCAGGATAACCTTGGCTGTCATTTTATCTACATTCTGGCCAAAATTGCAATAAAAAAACAAAGAAACAGTCTTAATGTTGTCATAACTAAAGCTATTCAAAGTTCCTTTATTGGCACAATTATGAAATTCATGCACCCAAGAAAACATTTATTTAAACAAGCTAAAACCTAACCTGCATTGTTTCGTTGCACAATTAAGTGATTAGATTAGTCTAGATTAGTCTTGCATGTCTCTTTGGTTCTGAGGAAAAGCCTAATCTGTTTTTGGCTGCTGGGTTCAAAGATCCTAAACTGTCTGTCAAAATACTTATGAGGTTGATTCCAGGAATACTTTACAATAGTCTCTGAAAATAGACCTGCATGTTGTGATTAAAGAAGGTACCCGTTACAAAAATTACATCACCATAATCTTCACAACTCTTCATGACTTTATGACAAATTATATGTTGTACAATACAATTTTTCTTACACACCACAACATCTGCAAATTTTGTTAACAAATTTGTTTGTTTTTAATATTACTCTGAGAAATTACCTTCCAGTTCATTGCATGTCTATCGATGAAAAAGCCAGAATGGCCTTCAAAATCCTTCTTAGAAGAAATTTCTTGATTGACACAGAAGAAATTGCAGAGGAAGCTGGAAAGTCTCCTTACCAACCATACAATATTTTATTAGCAATTTTGGAAATGTGATAAATCTGTAATCCAAGGTATGGCTAAGTTTTTAGGATAGTGGAAATTACGATATGATACAATACGATACACTTTATTGTCCTCTGACCCCATTGCAAAAATAAAATAAAGTAAAATCGAGTGCAAAATAAAATCAGTCATTCATAAAATCAATGAGATCACATACAATTATTGTAAATTATTTTGTTTTATATTTATTTAAGTTTTAACGTTTATCAGGACCTTGACTTTGTTGACAAATTATTGAGGGTGAATTGTGACTGGGCTTTAATGCAACTCGTCAGACAAAGCACAACAACTGTACATACTGTGACACTGTGTACAGCCTGTAACTCTGCTTAATTGAAGGCCTCAGGCTATTACTTGTACCAGCGTTTATTGAATTCCCCTGACTTGTTGATTGGCTCTGTAATTCTTAACCTTTCACACCAGCCACACTGACTCCTGCAGACGCCAATATAGCATTGCTTTGTCATGTGTTAATGAGGTTATTTGTTTCTTTCCTACACAATAAGTTGGCATCGCACCTAGAGAACATCTCTCGCAGGTACATTAAGTTACTGCAGCTCCACCGTCCACTGTGCACTAATCCCCAAGTGACACGAATGCACAATCACAGGGACACACACTAACACACTGTCCAACACCATGTGACCAGCTTAGGCAACGAAGGCAAGGCTTTTTATACTACCTACAGAGACTGCTCTGCCTCCAGGGAGATCATTGCAGCGCAGGTGTGTGTTGGTGTACCTGAGGGAGCAGGGTGTGTTTTTTGGACACAAGGCAGAGCTGCTGCCGCTGCTGCAACATTCAACCCACAGGAGAAGACCAGAACCAGGGGGAGAAGACAGTGGGGGAGTCATAAAGTTGCCTAGCAGACAGTCCTCAGGGCTGGTCGAAGTTTGTTTTCATAACTCAACTTGGAGGCACTGGAGAGAACATCCGCAATGTTTTTCCGCATCCCTCGCCTGACCCCTGGATACATTAGATACCTCCAGGTGCGTAAGACGCTTTAGGGTGATTTTCTTCTTCAGATAGATTAATGATTAGTCGGCGACATCAAGGGACATCTGCATAGGCACAGCAGAGGAGGAATTCCATTAGAGAGTCTAATAACAAACAACTGTTAAGATCTATAAACCTTAGCCCTGCACTTTTCCCTTTGTACACCACTTCAGCCAAACTGGATGGGCTTTGCATCATGGTTAAACAGAACTTAAAAGGACAGATTTTAAACAAATAGGTAAACACCTTACTTTTATCGCAGTTGTTGTATGAATATAACAGTTTGAATTAAACCATCTGTTATTTACTAAAGTGGTCATTTATTAGAATTAGATCTGTATTGAATTGTACCATTTGATGACTGACTTATCACTGTACACAAAGTGTCCGTTTGTGTGTGTGTGTGTGTGTGTGTGTGTGTGTGTGTGTGTGTGTGTGTGTGTGGAAGGCAAGATTTAGAGGAGAGGATTATAGCAGCCTGTCTTTGAATGGATTTGAATCAGAGATGCCTCAGCTCCACAGGGTCAGGCAAATATCTTCTAATTGGATCTCCGGAGGAATCGTGTGAGAACCACGTTCACAGTCGTTGTCCTGTTAGATATTTCGGAATCCTGACGGTGGATATAGAAGCCTATGACCTGCCCTTGTTTTAAATGTGTGTCAGACGTCATTATTGAGCCTGTCAGTGTCAGATAAGTCTCTCTAGTTTAAGAAAATGTATTACCCAGGTGGTTGTTGTGGCAGAGACAAAGCAGATGACATGATGTGCACTGAAAATAATTGTGTTTACGTCTGACATGTCTGTGAAAGGCTCTAAATTCTAGAACCGACAGCCTCAGGGAAGACTGACACAAGCCCTTCAAATGTGCATCAAAACTTGACCAAATAAAGACTCCATTTTTCCCTTATGGTAAGACCAGTGCATGGATGAGGCAGGTGTGGGAGGCTTGTTGATGGACTCGAACCAGGGGGAGCAGTGTTGACATACAAGCCTGGTGGAGAGGACACATGGGTGGTGACCCCTGCGCTCTCTCTCTCTCTCTCTCTCTCTCTCTTTCAGACCCAGGCGGCCCAGACGGTGTTGCAGAGCCGGGAGGCCCCTGTGATGCCCCGCATGGCCATCCTGCTGGGCTTCATGGGAATCGGGATGTCTGGCTACAGCTCCCGCCAACTCACACTGAACTACAAGCCGTCGAGTCACCTGTTTAGATGAGACGGACGGAGGACAGGACCAGCACACCCACTGGACACCGACATGGAGAACACTAAAGGCTAAGGGAAGAGACTTCAGCAGGTTTTCTGTTTCTGTGTGGTTTTCTCTGTGCATTCTCAACACTCTCCCTGTGGTTCCAGTTTCATATCATCCTTGTTTTGTTTGTTATTTTGATTTTTTTTGTTGTGTGTGGGTTATGATTGTTGCCTTAAGGCTCTGAGTGCGCAGTTAAGTGTGTAATCTTTCTTCCTGGTTAAAACTACCTCTCTTTTCTTGCGTGGGACATTTTTTTCCCAGTATACTGTGTGACTATGCAGTAAAACAGAAAGGCAGCTGTTGATGTTTTCACTGAACTGGGATGATGTTGTTCTTGGACCACAGTCCGTCTAACCCCCCCCATATCCAGTGCCTTATCATTGGGAGTATTCAGTCAATAAAAGCCCTCAAAATAGATCTGAATTATGGAACGTTAAAATGTTGAAGTATAAAATATGAGTGGAAAAGGCACTTTCTAAATGCAGCTGAGCTCATCCTCATGAAATCCCTGACAAAATCCTCCGTCTTTTAATCACCATGACTTTTCCTTTGGCAGTTTTGGCAGTTTCCATGATGTAACGCTGAGCTCCCAGGTCCCTCCTCTTTATGGAGCGCTGCGACAGAAACACAGAGACAAATTACGTCAGAGGCATCTTCAATTCAGAGGATCGAGAAATGGGACTGATCTGAGTCTAATTTCTTCTGATTCTGGAGTTGATGTTATGAGTTCTGACCTGTTAATGAGTCTCTGCTCTGTCTGCCAAACACGTGTTAATGAATGTGAACTGCACAGAGAAAAACTGACAGAAACATTAAAACTGAGACCTTGGTGTCTGATTATTGCTACTTTGCACTTTGAAAATAGTTTGTGTACATATGTGTGCATAATCGTGTACATATCGACATAATGCTGAATGAGATTAGTAGTTAATGACGTGCGACGCTGCCAGCTTTTGTTGTGAGCTGGACTGGGTGACATCTAGCTGGATTATTTTCAGGTAGAGTAACCAGGACAGCCACCCTGGATACCACCTGGACCCCCATGGGAATCCACCTGGATCTCTCCCAGTTGCACAGACACTGTCACAGAAGATGAATGTAGATGCGTGACCACTATGGTCTCTTAATAGAGTTAGTGTTTTTTTTTCTGTATATTTGTTGTTCACAATGTTTTATCATTGTAAAATAACCTTGACAGCATATGAATGTATGGCAGAATAAGAATGAAAATTAGCAGAAGGATTATTAAGAATAGATAATTGTTTTAAAGGTGTATTCAGGAAAAGAGAGGATTTTGAGCACAATGTGAAGATTCTCAGGATTGACATAAGAGAAGATAATCATGCAAACAGGTCACAAGGTGGGTACAGTAATACAGTGAGCTCTCACAGATCCTATTAAGATTCGTGTCTTTTTTAGACTAGCTTAACCTTACATATGACAGAGGGCACTGACCCTGAAATGGAGATAAATAAGTATGACGAAGCAACAAGTATGGTTACATATGACACGTTATCCTGGTCTGAGCATGGAGTTGAAGAAGGGACTTCATATGGATGCATAATGTGGAGAATAGAAGGGTGATTTTAAACACACTTAGTGTAGTTTATAATTAATTATTGCTACTTTATTTGGTTAGAAGGTGTGTTTTTTGACTGTGAGTCTTCATTGTGGTACAAAGGCATTAAATGCCTCAAATTGCACTTTAAAGATGATTTTTCTCTGAGTTGGAATTGAAATCCACTTTGGAAGCTTCATATATTTTAAATAATAATTTGTAAAAATTGTGCAGCGAACATAGGGAACTCTGTTCTTAAAAAGACGATACTTTTATCTTATGAGAGTTGTGCAATGCTGTGTATCTACAAAATAGTACATAAATGTTTATTTTGCATTTTTGCACATTGTATATGTGGTTTAGGTTTGTCTTAGAGGTTTGAAGCATTTCAAATGCTTACATGCACCTTTGGACTTGCATTTGTTGTACTGTTAACTCTATACATGAATAAAACTTTAAAATGGACTGTATGAATATGTTTTTATGCAACTTTCAGTCACATAATGAAAAAAATACTTTCTTCATGCACTAGATGTCAGCAAAGTTTGCAGCCATGACAACAAGTAGTGCAAACGGTAATATATCTGAACTGAATGAACCCTACAAAAGAAAGTGATACTTAATAAACAAAAGGACATTTTAGCTATGAGGCTTAGATTGGTGTTTTAAAATACAGTTCTTTTCAGTGTAGTAACCTTAAACCCAAAGTGTTTCAAGAAATGTTAACTGTTGGGGTGGTCATGCATCTGCTGAGTTAATCACATAAACCAATGTGTGACACTGTGTCCACTTTTTCACTTGTGTTATACTTTACCAAACATAACTTATTTTTTGCTGAGTCATTCTATCTCATTTTGGTCGTTGCGTCCACCAGACGTCCACCTCCTGTGCAGTTGGAAACTCACGGTCAAGGCTAAGTCTGAGAGTTCTGACCCAATTATAGATTTAAGCTGCTTTGAGAACGAGCCCAAATCTCTCCTAGTAGAGGCCAGTCAGGGTTACAGTTATGACACTGTGGATTTACTGGCAGTTTGAGGTTTACGGGGAAATGGAAATAAACATTGAACACTTCCTCCAGGTTTGACTAATGGTTACAACAACAAGCTGGAAGCATTTTATGCAAACAAAACCACCTGTTTTTTTTTTTCTTCCTCTATCAGTTTCTCAGCCGTAGGGAGGAGAGAAGTCAGTGACAGTCCGACTCAAGTTCTTGCTCACCCTCCCCTAGTTCACAAATTTACACACTGACACACAAACGCACACACACACACACACACACACACACACACACACACACACACACACACACACACACAGGGGGCCATTGTGTGTCTGTTTCGGTGCCTTCTCCTCAGGAGGCTCCTGTTACAGCTAATAACAAAGAGCTGAATGTTTTTACTCAGAGAGAGATGGATGAGAAGGAGCGAAGGACTTATCCGCAGGGTCTTTAAATCATTTTAAAGTTCAGTACTACCGGTGTGTATGTTCATGCTACGTGTTCAGGAACACTCCAGGTTATAGCTCATTGATTCTTATCTTACACTATCAAATGAGATGTAAGAGCGGTGTGATATTTCTACATGCGATGCACAGCTGCACCTGTGTTCTGCACGGTGACACTTGCCCCGGGAGCATCAGATAAGGAGGATCACATTATAAATGTCAGCAAAATTATTAAGATTTGAGACACGTTTAGGATGACACTTCACAAGACAGCGATTTTGACGGTGTGCTCATAAACTGTACAGCCGCTCACACTGTCCAGTTCAGAATCTCATGACAATATATTCATTTAATACAGTGTATCAGCATCTATATCCATATTAATCAGCTTTTAAATTTGTTTACAGTCTTTCAGGAACAGAGGTTTTGGCAAAATACTGTATATTGTTAGAATAAGGACATTCTCTGACACTGATTCTCATGAACCCAATTAAACAGACACGAGCACACATAGCATGATGAAGCACATTTCTTTTTTCGGCCTGTTGGATTTGTCTGTAGGGTTGAGTGTTTGAGTCTGTGTCCCCGGTGAATGCATTCTTCCACCTTAAGTGGCTCTTCTTAACTGGTGGAACAGCTTAGCCTTGTTTTAAAAGTGTTCTCTGCCTTGAGCTCATTAAAGCACTGCTCGTGTAGAGACGCTAATTAATGCTTTTTTAAATTACCTTGCATGTTAACACGTATGCGCGGCGCCATAAGCACCCAGGTGACGCTTAGTTTTGCAAAGCAGCATAGTAACCAATTACACTGGTCTCTGTTCACTCTTATTTGTAATTATTCACATACACTACAGTGCAGAAGTCGATGTCGACATTAGGTTTGTTGATTTAGTAAAGTTCTAATGACCACACATATGCATTTTTCTGTATTAAGATCCAATCTGGATACATGTGAAGTATGTACAGCAGTAGTTTCAGGGAAAAAAGACAGCTTCTATAAACCAAAATGGTAGTATTTATTTAAATGACCTCCCTTTGCACTAAACACCCCTTTAACCCTTTTGGTCCAACAATATGAGACGGATTGCATTAATTTTTGGATGTTTTACACCAGGGTTCATTCAACACATGTCAGATGTTTCTAATTGCTTGTGCTCCTTCTTGTCATGGGGTCAGGGGTCATCACACTATAAATAGAGACTTTATCCTCTATAACCCATTCAGTACAGTTTGTTATGTGTCTTTTAAGGCTGTACACATATTTCCTTTATTTTCTTGTTGTATGTGAAGAAAAGAGAATGATAAATAAATATATATGCTCATTTCAACCCTGCAAATATCAATAAAGCTGAAGGTGGCCTAAGACTTTTGCACCTTACTGTACACTCTGAGGATCTTGTCCCCTATTATAGCAATGATTTAGGAAAAGTAGAGTAAATATGAACAAGAAAGGATGGAAACAGTACAATCAATAAGCCTAATCAATCAAGACACTGTGTAATTATGAACACTATTTTATATCATGAACATTTCTGTTAAATAACACCTTAAAATACAAGCTGACATGCAAAGTACCCTAATCACCCACTGACAATGCTATGCTATGCTAACTTTGATCCTTACCCTCAAAGACTTAAAAGATTTCAAATGTTTAATACCTTTTGACCCATTAATCCTACCAATACATGTAAATAATTCAAGTAAAATGCAGTATCTCAGCTTGTTATTGTCATCGGATATGAGCCATCTGGAGGCTCCAAAGTGAACGTGGAAACACCGTCATCTTCTGCAACACTGATTCACCAGTAAAACCCATGGAGTTTGACAAATGACAGTGGTTGTAAACGCTTGTTCCTACATTCAGTAAATGATTAGTTAACTGATTTTTTTACATTTTGCTTTCTCTACAGTTATCTTTGTTTTGACATAACCTTTGAATTTACTCTGAGCTTCTGATTCTCACCGAAAAATACAAAATGTTGAGGGTAATTTGATAAATGGTGATAAATGACTCAGGGCATTTTAAATGTAGAGGAAAAAAATGTTCGGAAGTTGCCACTAAAAGAGTTAAACGTCTTTAATGGTTACCATATATGAATATATCTAACATTGACACAAACCTGCTCATTCTACACTGTGGTGTCAAATTCGCTCCGTATCTTTCATTTCCTCATCCTCTTTGTCTCTCCATCAGTTACTCTCCTCTCAAGCCTCTTACAAACTCATCCCTGCACTCTTTACAGTTTTGCTCTGTGAATGACTTTCATTTTTACCAAGATCGAGCTTTAACTGTGAGGAGGAACTCTTAGAAAACATCAAAATCGCATATGTTTACCAAAAAGCGTTATGTCTACAACCCCAGGGAACTCAGATCTGTGTGTCTACAGTGTGTATCTAATGGACTGTTAACTGAGTAGGAGTTAAAATAAAGTGGATAGATATTTAGTGTATATAGTAAGGAATGTCCTGTTGAATATGCAAAAAAAATGAAAGTTTATACACAACACTAGGCTCCACAACAGCCTGAGGGACAAACGGAAAAAACCTGTATGTTAAATCAGGTTTTAGCGCTCAGCCTCATGGGTAAAAAGCACGTACTTTCCTCTGGTTGTTGTGCTAAAGCCGCACTAATGACTCAGCAGAACAAAGTCACAGGTGTCCAGCTCTCAAACTACCTACTCTACAGCTTAAAGACCCCCCAACATGTTTCTCGGATGTTTTACTTTTCCATCACCTCACCCCCACCTTTTTATCTCTGACCTTTGACCTTTTCTGGCAACAACTTTTGCTCTAGTTTTCCCTCTGTCACCTTTTCTGAAAGAGAGTTGCATTTAATAGGCCCGTCATTGACAGCTCCCTCTGAGAACAAAGCTGGGCTATCAGGAAGCAAACAAACATGGAAGGAAGAGACAGAGACAGTTAAAAAAAAAGAGAATAACAATGTTTAATCTGCTGTTTAAAGGCAAAATATATGTTTTTAATGAATATCATTTTGAGCAGGACATACTGTAAATGGAAAACTGTCTGCTCTTTGGCTTTTAAGTGTTGATTTGATTTGCTGCATGCTAATATTTCTTTAAACTGCTGTGTAAACTAGGTTTTAGGGAAATATATACTGTAATTACACGATTCCTCCTGTTGAAGGAAACCACTAATGTTTTAGTTAATGATTTACCAGAGGAAGTCTTGCTACTCTGACCATTTTGTCAAATCTTATGATCAAATTGTTTTATGTATATGTGTGTGAATTAAAAAAGGAGTCAAATGGACATTACATTAAAATTTTATGCAGCTATCCATTAAATTCAACTACTAAGCTTGTTAATTAAGACAGTTGTGATGGCTTTAAGTCACCCTTCGGATACTGGACGTTCATTAAATCACCACACAGCAGCAAGTCTCTAAGGGACATTTTTAAGAGCTGGCCTCTGAACATAATTAATGCTCAAATCTCTGTTCTTGGCTAACAAGTTTTGATGTGGTCCCATGAGTTTGAGGCTGAGACCCCTGTGACCTGTGAATCTCATCAGATAGTTGATGAGTCATGGTTAATCTCAGCTGGCTCCTTCCTGTGTTACCATGACAGGGATAAATGCTGTGTGAAACAGGCCTCTTTTCTACTGTCAAGGACATTAGAAAAAAAAATACTTCACATGAATAACGGTATGTGTAGGACAAGGATTTTGTCTTGTATTACAAAATGGAGAACTGTTGTGCTGTTGCATGGAAGTATAATTAAGCAGTTAAACACACTGCACATCCTGCAGGCCTAGATCTTCACTTTAAGATGTACTGTCGAGACATTTCAAGAACATGGATAATCCCACCTGTGTTCCCCTCATGACTTGACCCCGTCAGACCCGACCCGGTGTTGCTAAGAACAGAACAGGTGATGTAGACATGACGTACATTCATGCCAGTCCATGCATATACAGCAAACATATGGGTCATTACGCAAAATACTGTATGTGTCTTTTGACAAAAGCATAAAGCAGGGGTGTGAAACATACAGCCTGTGGGCCAAAAGCGGCCCACCACAGGGTCCAATCTGGCCCCTGGGGTCAACAGTGTCAAAATCATTTTAGTTCAGGGGTCACATCCAGACCAATGCCATCTCAAGTGGGTTGGACCAGTAAAATTTGATCACAATAACCTATGTATAATGACAACCGCAAAATTTATGTCTTTTTTTTAGAGTGACAAAAGTAAAATGACATGAAAATATTTACATTTACAAACAATCCTTTCCTAAAAAATGTGAATAACCTGAATAAATATGAATAACCTGACTTATCTTAAGTATGTGCAGTCTCAGTGGCCTCTGTGTGTGTGTGTGTGTGTGTGTGTGTGTGTGTGTTTGTCAGCTTTCTAACTCAAAAACCAGAGCTGGCCTTTGATGTTTGGAGTTCTTATGTATTTTGGGTCAAGGATCAGACTGACGAAAACGGCAAGTTGATAGGACCAATACTTCGGGAGATATTAGTAATTTTGGAATACAGTAGCCTTACAATCACGTTGAATCATCGTTGAAGTGGGTTACTTAGCAACAGATAAACAAAAGGGCCACGTTGCCATGGTGTCAAATGTCATGTGCAGAAACAGACATGTCAGCTGAGAGGTTATTCAACCGAAAATGCCCGTGGAATTTACCAAGGAAAATAAAGGAATGAACTGTATGAGAGGATCTAGAGCCCATGGTTAGTTTAACAATATTCTGCCTGTTAGTAAATGTTTTGTGCCTTTGTAGTTCCACTGTGATCTATAAGCTGCAATACACAAATGTAAATGATGAGCCATAATATTGTTAAAATTGCACACATTTTTCCAAAGAAATTTCAGATTGTTCATGGTTCATGTTATTCACAATTTTTAAAGGAACCTTTTTAGATGTCACATTTGGGTGGTGCAGTGGTGAGCACTGTTGCCTCACAGCGAGAAGGTCCTGAGTTCCATTCAGCACTAGAGACCTTTCTGCGTGGAGTTTGCATGCTCTTCCGTGTTTGTGTGGGTTCTCTCCGGGTACTTGGGCTTCCTCCCACCATCCAAAGACACTTTGGCACTAATAGGTTAATTGGTTGATCTAAATTGTCCATAGGTGTGAATGTGAGTGATTGGTTGTTCATCTCTATATGTCCAGGTCTTTACTGAAAATGAGAATCAGTTCTCAAATAACTTACATGGTTAAATAAAGGTTAAAAAAAATCATAAAGTAATTTTACTTCTTTCACTGTTATTATTTTACTGGCCTGGCCCACTTGAAATCATATTGGGCTGTATGTGGCCCCCTGGATAAAAATGAATTTGACACCCCAGACATAAATCATAGGACTACTTTAAGTACGATTGAAGCTTCAGTTCTTTTTTTACATAATATTCTTTTATGAAAAAACAAGGCGTTTATATTGATGCCTGAAGTTCATTTATATAAATTTGTAATGTATTTTTGAAGGAAGTGCTCTTTTAATTGGAGAAAAAATTAAAGTTGCATAACCAAAATAAATCCAACCTTAAATGACTGTGTACACACACTACCAGTGGGATCAGTGATTATCCTGTAATGATGGTGTCTTCAGATTCCACTGAAATATAAGCTTTCATGTAAAAACCAACCACTTTCATGACAAAGAAAAGCAAGAGCATTGATCAGGAACATCCATGCCTACTATCAGGGTCACCTAGACTTTAAATAACCACTGGACAGATACTGTGGGAATGCTTTTCCTAGAAAATGGTCTCAAATGGACAGTTCACCCTGTCGTGACCTTTGGTGTCAAAAGTCACAGACAGGATGCAAGTCTTAACTGGTCTGGTGTCAGCGAACCAGGAGCTGTCACGAAATCACATGAAATTCACAGAAATCTGACAACACAGCCTGAAACACAATATTTGGAGATAAGGATTTATATTTTAATGACAGGAAGGGATTTTTTCTACCCAGTCTGGATTGGATTTGACTGAAGCTTTTATAGTATAATACAGTATAATGTTGCAAAAATGAAAAAAAAAAACTTAAAAAAAAAACAGGATCTGGTGGTCCTTACAAAATAATCCACATTCTCAAGTGACTTACTGTATAATGTGGACATTGAAGCAAGAATTTAAGGATCTTTGAATCAGGTGAGTGGTCTTAACCGGAGCTAAACTGGCTATTTTAAGAGGTCAGCGCTACAGAATAATGTGTCATTTGTTTCCCCTGGCGTCAGAGATCTTTTCAGAGAGGGAGAGTGAGAGTGAGAGTGAGTAGTTAAATACAGTACATCAAACTTCTGACTTTGTACAAATGCAGGTATAGATTAAAAGGCATTAAATGAACCTAGAATGACTGAAATTAACTCTGAACTTTAGAATGGACCCACAAGTTGAGCTTTTAGTTTTGTACAAACACATAGAAGAGGCTTTGGTATCAGACTTCTTCAAATTAAATTACTAAACAAAGTTGTGTTTCGCTTGTTTTCCAGTCAGGACTCACAAAAGGACGTTTGTTGTTTGGATCCATATAAGAAGATGTTGCATAATTTGAAGGGAAAATGTGAAGAACTTGGAATAACACACTCTATTTTTTGTTTTGTTATTTAAACATATTCCCACGGTAGGTACATGAAAAGAAGAACTCTGATGACATTTGTGGGAAAAACATTATTGCGTGGCCAAGACTTAATCAAAACACTGATTTAGCCAAAAGTGTCAGTGTGTGTGTTGCGCATGAGCTGTCAAATATCCGTTTCCGTGTTTTTCCAGTCCCAAGTCCATTCAGAATGTAAAAAAAGTAACTTTATTTTGCATGAATGCGTAGTTCAGTGCTTGCATTGGCTAGAGATGAGAGGTATGACCCCTTCCTCCTTCTTCCATGGCAACTTGAAGGAACCAGAGGAGGGGGATATGGGAGGAGCGACGCTTTTAGGACCAGGTGGTCGAGCCTGCGTAAAGGCGCACCAAACACACGCCAAACACTTACGAAACGAATAGCAAGCGTCATTAACAAAAAAAAAAAAAAAAAGCTGGAGTCTTTCAGCTCCTGGCACCTCTCTGAATGAATAAGCAGTGTGGTAGAGAAGCCTCCTGGATCTGGACTCACACAAAAAGCGGAACGCGCAGTGGTTGCTGTTCGTGCGTCGTCGCGATCCATCGGTTACAAAAACGGCACCATTTGGTTCGGTGTAAACTGTAAAACTTTATTGTGTTGCCGGATCAGGTAACTTATAGAACAAGACGGCTCGCTTCAACTGCAAGAGGAGATATGTTCAAGAAAAGCAAGAGTAAAGTGCTGGTGGATTATGCGTCAGAGGAAGACGACATGTCCTGGCATTACCATCACTCCTACAAGGTAATGATCCGGATGGAGGGGAAAGTCAAACAACGGTGTTCACTGCAAATGATGGCACTCAGAGCTGTTTTTCTTAAACACAAGGCTTAACATTAACTCAGTGATTAGATATCCTAATAATGTGCCTTTCGGCTTAACCCTCAGTTACTTTGTGGACTCAGTGTCCAAAAAGAAGCCTTCAAGTGTCTTCAAACAAAGTCGTATTTGGACTTTTTTTTATATTAATTTGTGCAGAAGCAGTTTCCCTTAAAGTGAAACACTCTAAATGTATGGTTCTCAGCTTCATCTTAAATCTAAAATATTGTATGTGTGGTTTTGGAAAATGCATGTGTCAGGTCTTAGAAATCAGTAGTTTAGTGCGAGTTTTGACGTTGAAACAGGAGGAGGAGATGTCTGCCAGATAAGACTGAGACATCCAATGAAAGATACACTATACTGGTCCCACACAACTTTACAGATAAGAGTTTAACATGTCAGCGAGCGTTTGTTTGTAAAAAAAAGGAAAGAAGACGTCAAAATGTGTCCTTGTAGCCTTGGAAAACAGAGATTGGCACACTGACGCAAAAAAGTGAGCAGAAGCAGCAGCCGCAGTGTGAGGTCCACGCATCGGCAGCTGTGTCATGTCAAGGTGATGGGGAGAGTAGGGTCGACTCCATCACAGAGTGAACATTCACCAAGTATTCACCAAGATGAATGACTCAAAAGAACTCATGTTTTGTTTCTGGACACATTATTGCAATGTTTGGTTAATAGCATCCTACAAGAAACCAGAGCAAAGTGAGATTGAACAATACTTTCAACTTTATGTAGCAGTTCTTGATCCAAGTATGAAAAAAATGCCAGTCTTCTTTTTTTTCAACTTTGTAAACTGTTGCTCTGTGGCTACTGTGTTGTGTTCAGGAGCAGTTGGAGGTCAAGGGTGTTGCTCCAAGCCATCACAGGGATCACTGTCCAGTCACTCACAGTAAAATGGTTGAAACTGAAAACATTATGGGTCAGAACGGTCATTTTGTACTTAAATTCACTTGTCAGCGCCACCAAAAGGTTGTGAGAGCCTCTAGTTATTAACAGATACAGCACGTGTTTTTTCTGTTAGGTGATGGATTTATAAAACAAACAATAGGGACAGACTAAGGTAGGAAAGGGCAAAGGTGGGAGGAACAAAAACTGAAAGAGGAGGTCAAATGAAGGATTTGAACTCCCTTTTCTCCTTCAGAATATTCTTATTTAAACTATGCAAGTTGTGGCTAAACTATGGTAATGTCTAATCTTTACAGACAGTAGAAGTTTTATTGAAAGCATCATAGTGAATGCATCATATACTGTTGTAGGCCATTAAGAACTGGCCTGTGCCACTGCAGAGCATTTTTCTTCTGTCACTGTGATAATGTCAGGTTGTGACCCTTGGCTGGGTTTTATTGGATGTACTTAACTCCCCTCCTGGGAGCCAATGCATGTGGCCTTTACATCTGAAGAGCTGCTAAGAGTTCAGTTTGGGACGCGTTTCCCAAATGGGCACCAGAACTAGCTGGTTAAAATAGCTGATCAGATATCAGAGCGGCAACTTTTTACTGAAAAATCCTGGGAAAGTCAGCCAGGGAGGTCTCCCCGAGTCGCCATGGCGATGAAGTACATCCAGGGGTCAGGGGTTGAATCATAAAATGTCGTAAACACAGTGAAGAGGCAGATCCAGCCCAACAGCGATTCAGGATGAAGCCAGGATAAAAGTTATGATAACACAGTCTGGACATGCTGTCTTTTCCTTCCCCCTTATTCAAGCTGAAGGAGCTGATCTGCCTCAACCAAAAACCCACTAAAACACTGCTGTTGACATAGCCCTGCAGTTTACTTTGTGGTTTGTAGTATTGCACTATATTGCATTCTTAGCTCTGTTTGTTAACCTTTATTTATTCAAGAAAGTGCTGAGAGTACGACGTCTTTTTCTAGAAAGATTTGTTTGCTTTCTCTTTTTTTTTTTTTTTTTTTTTAACGCCTGGAATGTGTCCTGTAACAACCACTGTCTGATCCATGGCTACTGTGTTGCCTTCAGGAGCAGTTGGAAGTCAAGGGTCTTTGCTCAAAGCCACCAGAAGCTTTACTTTCCAGCCATTCACATTAAAAGTGGTTAGTCTAGGGATCAAACTGCTGGCCAGAACTGTAATTTTGTTTTACAGCTGTACATAAATTCACTTGTCATCACTGTCAAACGGAACTTGTAGTTGGTAGCCTCTTAAACCCAGCTGCCCCCGGTAGCCTCAGCTCTGTCTGTGTTACCATGCTAATGCTACACGACACATGCTATACATCCACATAACCAGAAGAACATTAGTTAAAAGCTCAACAAAACCAGTTGTTGGAAAACAGAACACAACTCAAACAAAAAGCACTTTAATAGACAAATATGTAAACCAAGCTAACAGTCTGAGACAAGTGTATGTCATGAATAATTTACTAAAACAATAGACAAATAACACAAACTTTGCAGCGCTAAGCTAGCACTAAGCAGAGCTAACAGTACAAGTATTATTTCTGTACCGCTAAAATTCACAGAACAAGTCAAAAAAGAGCAAAAATAAATGTCCCATTATGAAGAGATGATGATTTTTGTCTTACCTTTGCTGTTTTCTGGTCATAATTTGGTTTAAATGAATTAAATTTCTGCTATCGGCTAATCCATTTCTTTGTGTTACATTGAAATGATTCCCCCTGGAAACAAATAGCCCAGGGTTTAACAGGTTCACAAATAAAGCATGTCTTTTTGCTTTTCATTTACTTCAGGTCATTTTAGGTGGATTTATATGTCATGCTTAATAAATAAAAGACACAGACTGAGGTAGGAGAAGGCAAAGCAGGGGTAAAAAGGCTGAGAGGGGAGATCAAATGCAGGATTTAGAGTCAATATCTTTTCTGCTTCCACAGTGCTCCAGGGTGGTTACAGGCCCTGCGCCACTGCCTGCTTTCTCACCGCTCACTCTTTATTAAAGTTCAACAGGCTGTAAGAGGCAGCTGGGGGTGCGTGTGCCTGTTTGTCTTTGGCTTAAAGTGGTAACACACCCGAAGACTTTAATAACGCCACTGTAAGGCCCTCTTTGTGGAGTGGGATCATGATTGTGTGGATCAAGTCTGAGCAAAACGTCAGATCTAAATCATTAGAGGTGGCAAGAAAAAGACTTTAAAAGGAAGGTTAATCCTATGCTGGGGTGATGTCAAACAGGAGTTGCATTACATGTGTTCAATTACAGCAATTTCAACCCATAAAAAGGAAGTGTTTTCAATATTTCAAACATGTCAGTGTGCAGAAAGTTAAGCAGAAATCCTTTTTTTTTTTCCAGGTTTGTTGGTATTGAAATTCACTCTGCGTCTTTGTTGCTCCGTAATCTGGCTTTTTTTTTTTTTTTTGAGACAACAGTGTGTTAAAATTTACACACTCTGACACACACTCTTTCAGACAGAGAAAAAGGGACACAGAGAGAAAAAAATGGCCCCCTGAGGAAGGAAAGCAGACCTCTTGCTTTCTGTTGTTAGGAGCATTTTCCGAAACACTACTCTCTCCCAGAATCCACCCTCCCTTTTCTCCGTCTGCTCCAGGTTTTTTACGGCTTCAACAGTAGTGAGCAAGCAATCAGTATGTGTGTGAGAGTGTGTCTTTGATCGGCTCAGGTGGTGGAGACCCACAAGTCTTTGCTCAGACATGTCCAACCACCATCTCTCTCTCTCTCTCTCTCTCTCTCTCTCTCTCTCTCACCCATGGAGTTGTTAGATGTTAGAAGTTCTTACAGCTTTGATCATTTTACAGGAATTCTGGTTCCATGTCAGTAATCTCAGGCTCAGCTGCACATCTGATGGCTTTTTGCTGCCCTCCTCCTATGATTTAAGGCTCTTTAAGTCCTTTGGCCTCGGTTCAAGGCACGTCTTTAAAGTGTAAATCAGTGATAAAAGTAGATATCATTAAGAATGGATTTCAGGTTAAATATGATTAATGATCGTTAGTATTCTTAGAGGTGATAAAAGTACACATATTTACACTTGTAGATGTGTAGACAATTATATTATGAAAAAATGGTAGAAAAAGTAAGGATTTCAAGGACAATTTTACACTTGTTGGTTTAAAACTAAATGTAACTGTTCTAATTTCAAATAAATAAATAAATAATAATATTGTTAACATTAACTTCTCTACAATGTCAGCAACAGAACATGAAACATTACGACGCTGTCCTGTTTATTTATTTGTTTTCTAGTTTACGTCCTTTTCATTCAGATTTGTCGTGTCTGGTACACACCAATGGATTCACAAAGAGATAAACTTTGTTGTATGTTAACATTTTCTGGCTCTTTTTAGGGCTAAATTAGACTGAAGTACAATGAAACTGAAATAGCTGTATTTATAGGGTCATGGCCTGTTAAAGCCATAGGTCATGGCATTGTTTTTTTTCTCTCTTTTGTTTCAATCTGGCCTCTGAGTTCCATGGTTTCCCCTCATCCTCTCCACTCCTCCCTCCATCCATCCCTCCGTCCTACCTTCAAACACTGTGTTTATATTCCAGCTCTAAAAAGGTTACCCTTTTTTTTACAGGAAGGCCTGCACACATTCCACACACACACACACACACACACACACACACACACACACACACACACACACACACACACACACACACACACA
>JAPQRQ010000017.1:1839538-1852869 GCA_037367365.1 Apogon talboti
CACTGTCCTCCCTGTAACTGAAACATGAAAAGATTATTATGTCATCTCTGTAAAGTTTGCATTTGTACATAAAAGGTTTGCTTGCGCACACACACACACACACACACACACACACACACACACACACACACAAGGGACACTTGTTCTTTATGAGTCCAAGTAACTTTATCTGCAGCTGTGCACAGTCCAAACAGTGCACAGTGTGTGATTGAGATTATGGGCTGTGTCTTTGTTCACAGGAGATGTATAACATCAAAATCGGTGCTGACAACCAGGTCTCCACTCAAAGATGCGGTTGTGCGTCTGAACCTTTGAATGTGTTTGCCGTCTTGAGCTTGAGTGTAAACTTCCCCACCGACGCACAGTGTATTGTCTTTGTGCTGTGGCCGGCTGCCTACTGGATGTATACGTACTGTAGGTGACTTAGTTCACAGGACATATTTCGCGACCTGTCCTGTTTGTGAGGATAAGGGTGGCTGGTTACAGAGGGGAAGGAAACGCAGCATTCTTTCGAGGAGCTGGGCCTTTTGGAGGAGAACAATCACTGTGGAAGAAAAACAAGGCTGAAAATAGCCGCAGACTGCTCTGACACCGAGGACGGCTACAATTCTTCCATCGTCTTTGTGTTATGCTCATATTAGGACACAGGAGTGGAATGCATGGAGGCTTGGAAGCAGAAGGTACCTTCACTGTAAAAGGCTGGTTCCTTTTGCAGGGAGGACATGGATGTATATCCATGTAGAAGAATGTCAGTAATGTGTGACAGTGAGCCAGCACATTCTGAAGCAGCTAAATGGAATTCAACATTGATTAATTTTATTTCTCCTAAGAATAAAAATATTTTCAACCCATGCTTTCCTGCGAGGTTATTCGCGAACAAACGTAACAAAATAAGTAAAAGTTAATACACATGCACATCAGAACAGAGGCAATAAAAGAGAAGTGTATGTAGAGCATATATAGTATAAACAATACAGGCATGTGCACACAAAGAACATAATAGTAAAAATAGTCAACAGAGTCTGCAAAATACAGATAAATCATGATCTGTATATAACCAAGTAAATGGACCATTAGATACGTGCATTTGAATCACCAGTGTCTGAGGTAAAGGGTTCACACATGCTTATGTTGTTAGTTGGAGTTTGTGTTGGAGTCTGGAGTTGTTTGTTGATATTGGACATCTACATATCTCAGTTATGGACTTTCTCATTTACCTACATCCATGATAACCGCATGCACGCTGATTTCTATGCGGAGGTCTTTTCCCCTGTTCTGCTCTTCATGCTAATGATGCGAAATGCCACTATTTCCCTGGAATTGGGTTAGAAGGTCTCTGGGTAGTTTGACTAGTTTTGGAATGAATCAGGTGAGGATGAGTTCAGGATGCAGAAACACTGCATTTGTAATATAGTGTCGGAAGATAAGTCATTTTGGTGGAACGTAAGGAAGCATGTTGAGGTATAATCACTACCAGAAGAAAACTCCACATATAAATTTGACAAAATGTATAGTTTTCAGTGTGTGCTTGTTTTTTTTCACAGAGCAAGGGGGATTTTCAGAATGGCAACATGCAGATAGCAAAAGAAGATCCAATTCTGTAACTGCATGGTTGAAAAAAGTCACACATATTCTGCAGGAGTAGATGCACCAGACTACTGGTCCTCTACAGTTGAAACATTCTCCAACAGTAGCTTAGAGATGGGATTAGCTAGCATCGTCAAATGACTGGCTGCCACCGCAACACAGACTCCAACACAAACCTGACATGATCACATGACCATCTGTGAAGGTGACACATTGAAACTTTACTTTACATCGTGTTGGCCGGATGGCAACTTTTAATTCTAAACATGCAAAATATGCAATGCAATATTCCAAATGAAATTCCTTTTTTCCCTCCCAGTTTCCATTACTGAGGCATGGCTGAAAGAATCTGGTCCAATAAGAGCTCTATTGTTCACGCAGGCATCAAGCTGTAGGTAAATCTGTGGCGCGCCTCCATACAGGGAGCTCTCTGAGGTGCTTGGTTTACCTACCTTCTGGCTGGAGAGATTATGGGCACTGAGCTGCTTTGGATCTGGAGGTTAAAGCTGAAGAGAATAGTGAATAGGCAGGCCTCTGTATGTGCACACATGCATGCATGCACATACAAAGCTGGAATTTCTACACTCGCACATACAGTCAATCTCTTTTGGCATCTCTGGTTTCTGTTCTGCAAAGCCTGAGCTACAGAAAATCTGATCCAGTCTTTCCACTTGACGGCACACAGGGAAGTAGGGAGAGGACAGGGGTAGAAGGAGACTGAGGGTGTTGAAAAAGCTGAGATTCTGCAAATATTTCATAATAAACTCCACAAAAGTGGCACTGTTCTTTCCCTTCAGGTGTGTTTATGGTGATGAAAAGTGAGAGGAGGAGGATGTTTACGTTTGCACTTATCAGCTACGGTGCCTGTGCAGAAATTCATCAAACGACCCATAATCCGTGAAAGAGCACATCATGAGCATTGTTTGGTGTGGGCAGATGTGAGGACATGTTGTCTAAACTGTGGTATTCTGGAGCCGGAGCTCAGAACTAGTGACAGATCTTATCGTGCATGTTCCTGTTTGGTTTAAGAGATGACTCTTTTCATGTCCAGCTAGTTGTTTGCTTGTCGTCCTGTCACATCCCCTGGTCCCGAACACAAAGAACTCAACGGGAAAGATGAAAGGTGTGAGTGAGTGCGGTACATGCAGAGCTCTGAGTTCATCACCTCCTCTGAAGGTAAAAAACAGCAGGAGTCGAAGGGTTTCCAGGGGTCAAACACATCTATCAAATAATGTTATGAATACTGAGAATGTTCTGATAACGGTGAAGCAAAGGCAGGCACGGATGTGAACAGGAGTAAACGTTATGACCTTGACAGTTGACTTTGGGATTTATTCGCAGCGCGGAGAGAAAACGAGCCAAAACTTTGTTCCATAATCGCTGATGAGGGTGGTATGTGCGCTGCACGGGCAGGGAGGAATTCTGACAGGATGGGGGAGTCTGGTGGTGTTTCAGAGGGAGTGGGTGTCGTCTGCTGGAATGCATTAGACCTTAACTGCCACTCAACTCCTTTTTCACACTCATCTGTTCATCAAAAACAAGTGACTTTACATTTAGAGTTTTGAGCATCGCATACAACAAATACCCAGGGGTCTTAGAAATGTAAAGATGGCTCTGAACTTGAACTTTTTGGGGAAAAATAAGCTTAAAATGGATATTTGGGAGGGATGGTGGGATGATTTAGGTTTAACAACATACTTTATTAGCTCGGCCTGATTAAATATCCTTATCTGAATTTCAAAATTGGACATTTTTCTGTCTGAACATGAGGCTCCTTTCAGTAAATTCCTGAAATTGCCCTCTTCTGGGAGCATAAATCAGACACCAGGCACCTCACAGGCATCAGAGATAACAAGCCAACACGCAACAGATGAGATAAATTATGTCAGGGCTGCAAGAGAGAAAAAAAAAGAAACTTTGCTGTTTTCTGTTTTCTGTCAGGAGGCCAAAGTGAAGAAGATCATGTCCAAGAAAGAGAGGAGAGAGAAGAAGATGTTCTCCTCCAAAGATGATGAGCACTTCTTGTTGACCGGAGTGAAGCTGGCTGACCGCAGAGGGTGAGGTTCCACAGCCCAAGGAAACCAACCGTTTTCCAGCAGAAAACCAGTCTGGGTTTATCCTTTCTATGTTTTCATCACTAAACTGAGTACAGGAAGCAGAAGCAGTCACATGTGCCTCCAAACAGCACTTTAGTCAAGGTGCAGAAATAAATATGAATTGGACAAAAGTGGAAAAAGACTCAAGAATGTTTATTGTCATGTGTACAGTGTTAAATACTCAGATATATTAAAGTAAAACAGTATAAACACAATATGAGCACACAAGATAAAACACACTATAAGAATATCTACAACATGTAAAAAAAAAAAGAAAGGTATAAAATTTTTGTGTGATATTATTTTATCTTGCACACAAAAAAAGATGATGAATGACTGGTAATTCATTTATTTAAACTCTTGGAAAACACAGGGAAAACCTAATTTTCATGAGTTCTGAGGTATATTATTAAAGTAAATACAGACATATCACAAGGAATATAGGAGTAAAAACATGAAGCAATATGGAAATAAACACTATAAAACTTACCACAGTTGTATAGCACTAAACATTTGAAGAAACAATAATTAATTAATTAATTGATTAATTAATTAAAAGTGAAAACAGTTAAAACCAAGAGTGGTTAATTTAAACCTTGAAAATGTCTCTGTGGTTTTAATGATCATAATTGTGGACGTTATTTAAAAGTAATAGTTTTATGTGCGATACCTTTTTTCCTGCTGTGAGTTAAACATTTACCATAAAGAGCTTTTCTGTCTTCACGACCAGGCTGCAAAGTAATGAGTGGAACCTGTCTAAGCCAAGTTCCCATCATTTTAATGTATTTCTACTCAGTGGGCTTAGTGGTCAAGTGTGTGAAGCAAAAATATTTAGGTCTTGATTAGAAATAATGGAGTCATATTCAACCACTTGTATTTGTTTATTTGTGAGACGGAGCTTCATTTGCCAGCAGTTATTAACATGTAGACTCCTTTAGGAAGTGGAACATGTACGGAAAGGAAAACCTAAATTAATCACCCTACTATGACAAACAATGGGGAATTCCTACGTGCAGTAAATAATGGGTCGTTGTATGGGAAAAGTTCCGCTCTCCTGTGTGAAGATCCCCAGTACACACCCATTTACCACCCGGTCTGTCCTATTTATAGTGTCACAGAGAGAAAGTTCTGTACTGTTGATAACTTAGAGGGGTCTATGGAGTGTTGTATATTCCAAACTCTCACCAACAGGGGATCAGAACACACTTAAAACCACCAATGAATCAATGCTGTGTATCCACAGACTGTATTATTCACTGAATGAAGTATAAAGCTCATTGTTTACACACATCTGTACTACGGTATCATCAGGTTTTCTTTTTTAAACTAGAACTCATAGCCGGTCAAAATAACACTGTGTCTTATAATTTTCACGTGCTGCATCAGCTGATAGTTTACATTATATCTCTGTTAGCTTAGCTTTGTTTTTAGACTGAAAACAGCCACAGTAAAACCACAAATCACCTCCATTTCCTGTAGTTTGTGGTCAATGACTGAACTAAAGATCTGTTTGGACTCGTCCAAAGGGTCACAACCCTCATAGTTTAGTCTGAACTGTGGATCAACAAACAGCAACTTAGCACAGATAATAACATCCCATAATAACGTTATACCTCCATAAGCCTCATAATCAAACTCACCCATGTAGAAGAAACAGTGCCATGTCAGCATCAAACTCTACTCTGTTCATGTCGAGCTGTGTCCAGTGGAGAAAACAACAACAGTGCCTCTAGATCTGATCACTTTGTCACTTTCGTTTCTCGTCCCGTCTGTTCACTTTATGATGTTTTGGTCAGAGGCTCTGTGGTGTTACTTTTCCTCACCATAGGAGACCGGCAGAGTGACTCACTACTCCCTCTAGTGGTCACATAAATCTGTCAGACTACAATAAATTCAGTTCATATCTCTATAATCCAATATATGGGCATCAGCAGCACTTCACAGCTCTGTATCCTAAACATTCCAATAATAGCGATTTTTTAATGTTTCAAAGTAAAAATATGACATGTAGTCCCTTTAATAGTGGCAGCAGCGCTAACATTTTTGTCTCTACCTCCTCTTGGTTTTTTTGTTTTTTTTTAAGGTCTCACAAGAAAATTAAAGATGACGAGAAAGAGAAGGAAAAGAAGGACAAGCCAGAGAAGGGCCACTGCTTCTGGGAGAGCGTTACCATGACGATGAGGCAGATCTCCCCAGCTAAAAAACTGGAGAAGATGGAGGGTTGGGAGCCGCCCCGCCTTGAGAACTTAACCGAAACTTTAACCGACGACGTCTCGGATGACAAGAGCCTGAAAGGAGACTCTGTGGTGGCTTTCCCGGACTCCTTAGACCTCCCGTTGGATTTGGCCTCCTGGGCTGGCCGTGGTCTGGAGGAAGACTCCTCCCGCTACGCCAACCTGTCGGACTCCAAGGATCCCATGGGCGCCGTCAGGTGGACAGCCCGAGCTAAAGTGAAACTGGCCGGCATCAGCAGGATGAGCCGGGGGATTGTTTCAGAAAGCACATGGGAGGGGTTTAAATAGTGGCAGAAGCCAGTTGACCGCTGACCCCCCCGCTTTGAGGATGAAGACCTGAACCAAATATCTGCTTGTGTCTGTAGTCTGTAGTCGGATGAAGCCAGCGATAATCAGCGTTGGCCTTGACATGCTGTAGTCAACCCATGCATGGTGATTGTTTTACTGTAGAAGCTCCTGAAGACGACGTATGTCTTCGTATTTATCATTTGACGTTCCTGGCAGAGCTGCCGCTTTGGTAAAGCAGGGTTGCCATTTTTATCACTGACGTAAACTGTAAATAAAAACAAATAAAGCCTTACACTACTGTACCATCTTAACTGTGAGAGCCACTGGGCTGGCGTTTAGATATTTAATATTGCCAAGACATGAGATAAGTGATTTTTGATATAATTCTAATAGATATTGACATTAGGGAATAGTTGAACAATATGCAAACCTACGTCTATGTGAATGTGTCAAGCCTTAACTTATACATGAATAAAAGGGCTTAAGGTCTTTGTGCAGCCATGATCCAACTTACAAAATATTTGCGTATGTGGAATACTTTGTGAGTTTATCTGCGTGCACATTTGTTTTAGTGATTTTTCTAGCATTACGAAGGATTTTTAAAAGGCAACTGATGTTATTCTTTAGCAATAGTTGTATTTGGGGTAATAAATGTCAACTTGTGTTTAAATAATCAACTCAACCCCTACGTTGTCACAGAATGCTACATGTGATCTGTGTGATGGTGTAAATGACATTCTTCGTGTGCTGTATCCTCCCTTGCACCCTGAAGTGCCTTGTATCAACAGAGTGGCATCACTTGTTTGCTGTAAATTTGAAGTAGACCAGATCATCCTTTACCTACAAATCCTGCTGCACGAGGTTCCAGACATATCGCAGTGTCAGTGGATGAAATAGTGTGTGTTAGACAGTTGAGTAACTGAACTTGAATTTAGAAAAGCTGGTCTGTTCTTGAACGCTGTGCTGGCGAATATGCATATTTTCACTGATGAAAAGTAAATTCATTTCTACTTTTTTTTTTGATAAAATTAAGTCATGTCACTGATCTTTGCTTCTCTTGTTTTTTTTTTTTAAATGTTTACTGAATTTGTTTGAAGTGTGCATAATTACAGCCAGAAGTGTACACAGATCCGGGCCTGCTGCCAAGGATGTCTGTGTCCTGTATTTATTCACTAAAAGCTTGGGTCCCATTTTCTCAAGCAGAATAAAGCTGGAGTCTGGCTCCTGTCATCACTTTGTAGCCTGAGTAAATGGACTTTGCTCTCAACACTCAAATGATTTTCACTGATACAGCTGCTAAAGGAGACAACGGCTGACAAAAACAGTCACTGTAATGTGGGTCTACCATTCTTAGGATGTCATTTTTAACCCATGAAGACCCAGTAATACTGTTATGTCAGTTCCCAAATGAATTTTTCCTCTATATTTAACCTTTAAGTGATTTATCAGCATTTATTCTAATATTAACCTCTGTGTTTTGTATTTTTTTGTAGTAAAAATCAGGTATTTTCCTATTTGTGATTTACTGATCACGTACATGTTCTTTAAAGCTCAAATTAAAGTTGAGGGTTATATCAAAAACAGAGAAAACTGATGAAAAAGTGACTTTTTAGCAAAATTTAGCATTAACTGAACATAAACCCAGTGTGTCCATCCACTGTCATTGACTGTCAACTCCATGGGTTTTAGTGGTGAGTCAGTGTTGTAGAGGATGACGGTGTTTCCACGGTAACCACAGAGCCTCTTACTGTCCAAATGGGTCATATCTGATGACCATGGAAAGATGAAAAACTGCATTCTGCACCAATTATTTACACGTATTGATAAGATTAGTGGATCAACAGGTATTAAACAGTTTAGATCAGTAGACGATTTTGTTCAGTGGTGGATGTTTGGGTCTTTATGGGTAAAGCTTATACATGGAATAGCAGAGTTTACATTCTATAAAATGCAAAATTGATCCAAGGTTCACTGACATTTTGGGAGTATGGGAAAGAGTGTGGGATGAGAGTAATAAAAAAACACAAGCAGGTTTTTTTTTTTATAAATATTTATTATCATATAGTTAATTCCTGTCCCATAAAGGATCATGACAGTACCATCAAGAGTATTGCGATGCTAAAGGGATATTACAAAAGTTGGAGAAAAGGATACAAAACTTTTTCTTAAATAATGTTTGTACATTTCCTTGTCCGTCACTTGACAAAAGCACATTATAAAAACCTGTGCAGCTGATGCTTTTACATAATCCTCTTTCAGTGACATGATGCTTCCAATATACACAGAGCAAGAGTTCACAAAGGACAACACATAAATAAACAAAGACTCTAACATGACATGCGTTCAGTTGTCCCAGAAACCCCCCCCCCCCAAAACAAAGCAGGGCCAGAACAGTTTAAATAAACAACAAACACCAGACAGTTTATTCTGCCATGAACTTACAGAGCCCATCTTTTTTTACCCACTGTAAACATGCTAAAACCCTTTACACAGTACATATCAACTCTTTTGAAACAATCACACAACATGTACTTTTTTCTTTCCTCTATAATACTTTTTCATCAAAAGGACAAAAATTGTGCGGATAGTTCCTTTCCTATTTTGACCCATCACTGACATTCTCAACATCAATAAACAGACATTAATTCCTCTCTACTGCTCACATGAGAAAAAAGAAGACGTACGTAAGAAACTTCTTTCAGCTGAAGCCCTTTTTATTCGGGTACACGACGTCGAGGTCTCGTACGTTGGTCTGGGAGTGTGGCCGCCTCTCTTGAAGGGTTAAAATTGGAAGAGGTCGATAAAGTGCTGCGGAGAGATAGGCACGAGGCAGCTGTCTGGGTCGTTGGCTGTGCAGGGGTGGCCACAGTCCTGGAACAAATACCACCAATCAATTATTACCGTGAAAGCAGAGAGGAAGAGTAGCTAAACAAACAATCAGTCACAGCGCTGGTTACGTCAGCTGTTACATGTAGAAATTAGCAACACGGGTTACAACCACACAAACGTGTTCTGCTGTTGAGTAGCAACTCAGACAAATAATGACAGAAATGTACTATTATAGGACCAGTTACCAATTTAGGTTATATGGAATATGCTCAACACAACTGCAGTTGATTAGTGATGGTATTACAGAAAGACTCTATTGTCATACAAGCATGATTGACAACGGGAGTGTTCATTAACAGACACCCTCTCAAGTTTGTCAACTTCACAAAATGACACAATATGCAACAAAAACAGTATACCAATAGGGACATGATGAGGGCAGGACCAAACCTTACAAATGAATTAAACCCCAAATCCAAACAAGTTGGGACACTGTGTAAAATGTAAATAACACAATGAAATGATGTCATCAACCCATATTTTATTCAAATTAGAAGAAAGAAAACACATCAAATGAATATTTTGACCGTATTGTATGATGTATATGATGTGTGGCCTCTGAACTAAAATGACTTTAACACCATTGACTGTTAATGTCTTCAGGGTCATTTTTGCTCATCAGAAATTCACGCTGCAGGCCAGATTGGAGCCTCTGATGGGCCAGTCTGGGCCCGCAGGCTGCACGTTTGACAGCCCTGGTTTAGAGGCTGTATGTGTAACACTTCATACTAACACACACACTACAGCAAAACACAAGTGACACAGAGAAATGTGCAACACATACAGCATGGTAAGTCAAATCAGTTCATCTAAGGTACGCGTGAGAAAACAATACACAAACGGAAAGGCATGATGGGACAGCAAGTACCTTGAATAATAACGCCAGGTGGCGATCCTTAAGGAATCAGGGACAAGGGAAACCAGGGAGAGAGGCAGGAAGACAAGCCAGAGTAAGGGAAGCAGAGAGGGTTAAAAAGTGCAGGGACCCACCACAGGAGGAACACATGATTTGTGGATTGTAAATAATCTCACAGAGGATTAATAGGGATTGAATCCTATGGGCTCAGCTGCATGTTTGGTGGTTCTACATACAAACCTTCATAGCTAATCTCACATGGCAGAAACGTTGCTCCGGGGGGGTGTTGCATCTTTTGGCTTACCTGCCAGAAGAGGATGCTACAGTGTTTGCAGAAGTGCAAAGTGTCGCCGTACTGCTCCTTCATGGGATAGTGTTTCCGCAAGGTGAAGTACATCAGCTTCCAGTCCACGTTGTCACTGTTGCTTAAAACCAGGTTTCTACAGAACTGTTGTCGTGCAAGGGGCCCACAAACACACAAACACAGGAAGAAACACAATTTAAAACCACTTAACGGCAAATTAAAACACAGGACACCAGAGTGTAATTAAAAGTGGAACAAAAAGTGATTCGATATAATTAAGGCAAGTCCCATTACCACCCATCCTGAGAGGGTGTTTACATCATCTGAGTGAGATGAGATAAGGCTGATTATGGATGACTGTGGATGTGTGTGGCAATTCTGCCCTCTAGTGACCAAAGGGGTGAACTGGTTCTCCACCGCCGATAAATACTGTACATGTAAGGATGAAGACTGACAAGACTATATTGTATAATTTAATCCAATCCAATGTTAGGGGCTAAAGATGTAAATTAGCCTTGGCTATAATCGTAGGTATTGGCACATATTGTGTTTATTAATATGCACAGTCCCTCTGAAAACAAACACTTCAAATAAACTTCAATATTTTCTGACCTGTTTGTCTGCGAAGTGAAAATGGCAGAGCTTTTTCCACAGTATCTTGTTCTCACTGAGGCTCTGCAGAGTAGGCGTGGTCTGTCCCAGGTTAATGATGTCACAGGCGTCAGACAGCTTGTAGAGGATCTTGTTTTGCGTGTGAAGCGGCAGGTCGCTGAACAACATACCATTACGCACTTGCTGTGGAAATGATTATGAGAGAGAGAGGTAAGAGACAGTATGGAAAAAACTCAAAGACTTGAAATAACACAACACACTACACTAAACTGGTGGTGTGATGTTATTTCAACAGCTTGTGAGTAGTGTTTTATATTTTTGATAAAATTACATTAGACTTTATTGATCCCATAATGGGGAAATTCACCAATTATGGCAGCAACAGGATAAAGTGTAAGAAAATAAGCATGCAAAAAAATAAACAATACAAAAAATAATAATGGGGATAAAACTCTACAGGCTATATACATATAAGACCAGATAACAGCAAAAGCATTACAGCAAACCAAGTTCTTCAATTAACTGCATAAGAATATGAGTGATGTAGTATGATATGGACTACCTAGTTAATGTTCTAGCTATAACCCTGAAATAATATCAGTTACAAGGTGAACGGGCAGACATTGTATAGGTGTAAATGTATATTCAAACCAACAATAACACTCTTATGAGTCAAGTTTGTGGTTGCATTTGAAGCAGGAAGTTTTACATAGAATCACAAAACCAACCGATCTGAAAACGCACAGGCAGTTCAGTGAAACCCCCCATAGATGTGTTATACTAGACTTAGACTATGTAAGAATAGAAATGTTGAAAATGTGGTTTTGAAGCCGGTTTCCACAGCTTTACTGGTGAGTCTGTCCTTCTAAAGGTCTGTAAATACTTCCCCTTCCACATGGCATCTTTCATTAGAACCACCTTATGAAGGGATGCAACATGATAAGTGATATATAGCACTGCCTCAGCCCGTTGGACACATGTCACACACGTCAGCGGGTTTCCATTAAATTTGTAAAGGCCCAGGGTGAAACAGTTCAGACGTGCAGATTCAACCCTACCTTGGGGATCTGCAGGTCGTTGAGCTGTTGCTGCCATTTGAGAATGGTCTCTAGTCGGCACAACCAGATGTTGATGTTGCCCACGAGGACAATCCTGCCGACGTGAATAGTCAGATTGTGCAAAGTGGAGATCAGGTCCTGCAGCAAGTCTTTGACGAGGCGTGGATTGTAGTGGTCGTCCAGGACTAGTATCCAAACAAGAAAATGTATTAAAACAACAGAAAACAAAGCATGCAACATATTATGTAACAATAATAGTATACCAAAATTAAAATTAAAATTAAGAGTGTTTTTAAGAGAACCTAACAGCCTCTGACTCCAAATTATTGTAGATAATAAGTCTGAAAGGCATGTGTGCACTCTCATAAACAGAGAAAGGAATAAAAATAAACTAAATGTCAATGAAATACTGATGTAACACACAACTTCAAGTGATGACTACATATTTAAGGTAATCATTTTGCCATTTACTGTAAGTACTTAACATGTGGTAGACACACAACCCCCAAATTATGGAGTACACAGGTCCGACTGGTTTGGTGGTACGATAAGTGTAATAAGCTGTTGTGACTCAACAGAAACATGAAAAACATCTTCTGGTTGTTCAGAGCTTTCACAGTGTTGTTTGATGGGAACATAAGGTATTTTCACCTAGAGGTGGCCTAGAAAAAATACAGGATGCAACACCAGGCTCTCACACTAAACAGAGCACATGGAATGATCAGAAATCCCACACTCACCTTTCCGTACAATCTTCTCCAGAATGTTGAAATAGTTTTTCTGGGCAGCGCCACTCAAAGACGTCAGCTGAGACCTGGCTATTAACTGGAAAAGCTGCAAGTCCAAGACAGAGTAAGACAAGTGGAATCCCAACGTCAGATTCTTCAGTTCTTGTTAAAAAAAGTGTGATAATGTTTGCTCACCTTTGCAACATAGTTGAACCTTCTCATGTCCTGAATGGCACTGGAAAAGTCCAGACGGTTCAGGGCTTCACCAAGTGTGCAGTATCCGTGTCGCTAAAGGAGAATGGGAGCAAGTGAGAAATTATACCGTTTATTCAGTATTTCATTAATGTTTAAATGATCAACAGGAATGTACTTTTTACCTGTATATAGAAGTTGTGATATTTATATTTTTAACATGACTTAAATTATTAATCTTTAGTATGTTTGTCAATTGTGCAGTTGTACAATTCTACCAAGGCTCCAGTACTCACTTCTTTCGTGCTTCCTTTCTGCACGTAGATCCACTTATCTCTGAAAACAACTGCAGAAGACGAAGTGAAGACAGAACGAAAGAAAAAATGAGAACAGCTTGACCACAGTTTTCATGTGTGTTGCAATGGATTTCAGTAATGATCAATATGATTCTAAATAGAATAGAATAGAATAGAATAGAATAGAATAG
>JAPQRQ010000017.1:1863640-1878915 GCA_037367365.1 Apogon talboti
TTATATGCTTTAACATCATATTATAATCCATGTTCATCCATGTTATGAGGACACACTTTACAAAAATACATGCACTGTGCAACACTGATCTTAATTTTTTGTTCACTCTGTACATTCTTGAACATTTCATGAATTAATCTTATATTACTATTGGATGCAGCATTATCAACAATACAACAGTCTCAGTAGACGACATCTCCCTCAAGTGCCAGTGTCACGTCATTTATGGATTAACAGTGTGTCACAGCAGCACATTTGGCTGTCAGTTCAAAATAAACACTTCACTCAAAAAACCTACTGATACACTTTGACTTAACAACATAGCTAACGGTGAAAATGACGCATTTAGTATTAGCATTTGGAAAACCACTGGATGATTGACGGTAAAAAAAAAAAAGAAAAAAGAAAAATAGAGATTGTCAGTCGAGTTAACGCGTATAATGACGACAGGAATATAATAAACAATATCGACATTGCTAGCATACAAGTGGAACTAATTTACAAAATGGCTAAACAAACCTGACAGGCCAGAGACTCCTTTGTTGTATCGTCTGTGTCTGTTTCTGCTCCGTGTCTCCGTTGCCTGCTGCGCTGGAAATATTGACGGAAGTAAACACAGTGCGGACACGGGGAATTCCTCCCCGCCCCCTTCTGCGGTCTGATTGGACAGAACGTCAGTATTTACCTTGTTGCTACCCAGATTCGCAACGCTGGTTGGCTAGCCGTGCTGTCAATCACTATTTTTTTTTATCCCTAGTGTTTTGTTGGGGCTTGCATTTACACGTGACGGGGAACTGCGCACATGTACTTATGTTTTGATTTTGAGGTGGGGGATGGGGAGAGGATCTCTGGACAGCTGTGACTGATGAGACACTTGGTAGGAAACACCAGTTAATGCAGATATTATCATATCGTTTCGCGGACGTAATGCATTATTCGTGAGCAGGCACCTCTGCTTCTAACCTTTACATTAACAATAGGCCATTTTTTCTAGGTCACTGTTCTAATGCTCTACTACAACAGGAACTCCCTCATCTGTGTGCATAAACAAAAATCCATCCGTCTAAAGCAGGGGTGTCAAACTCATTTTAGTTCACGGGTCACATATTTGATCTCGAGTGGGCAGGACCAGTAAAATAATAACAATGAAAAAAGTTAAATTACATTATGAAAATGTTTACATCTATAAAGTATCCTTCAAAAAATGGGAATAACATGAACCATTGAAACCTGAAATTTCTTGATTAAAAATAAGTGTAATTGTAACAATGTTATGCCTCAGCTTATCATTTACATATGTGCATTACAACTCATAGATCACAGTGGATCTACAGAGGCACAAAAGTGCAAAGAACGTGAGGGCTGTTTCGAACAAGAGCAAATTTCTTGCTTTTCCAGTAAATCTTTGACAAGAACAACAACATCAACATTAATAATACTTTGAAGGTGTGAAGGTAAGACCTGGTTGACACTGGCAAATTTTATGTTTAGAGTTTCTACCATTTCTTAATTTTTCTGATATGTATCTCAAAATGTTTTAATTCTGCAACACCAGTATGAAGCTGTGTGCACATCTGTGAGAGAAAAATAAAAATGAAAAGAAATTGCATTACATTTCAAGCACCTTATATCAAGCTAGAAATGTAATTATTAGTTCAGTAGTCAAGCAACACGTTTTGGAATTGTGCTTTTGCCCATACAATGCAAACACTGCCTCGATTTCAACACTGTAATTAGGCTAATTCTTGTTGTTAGATACTGCCCCCTTCAGGTAATACAGAGTAAATTCAATGTTTTAACACTACTTTGAGGTTAGTGGTTTATTGCACAATGCACTGCTGCATGTATTTTCTTGAGATAATTCTGTTAAGTTAGGTATGTAATAACATTCAATAGCCTGTAAGAACACTATATTGCAGCTTTATTTTATATCACTTTTGTGAAACCACATTTTCAAATGACTTCAGTGTAAAACAGTGTTATAAAGACAGCAGCAAAGTGGTGAATAGACCATAGCTTGAATAAAATAAAGCTCACATTGCAGTTATTTTTGTATATTATATTTTCATAATAAAGTAATGTAATAGCATATTCATTCTTTTACAAAACTAGAGAATCCCACTAAAATATGACACATGGACTGTACATCAACAATGATCACATAGCTCAGTTAACATTCACGATACATTACAGAATGCTGAATGATGACAGCATTGAACAGTAAAGTGCTAAAACTACACAGCTTTCAAGGTGTTTTTCAATGGATGAATCATCCGAGGAAAAACAACAAGAAACTTAAATTCTTAGAAGCAGAGAGGGCAGGATCTGACTTGCCTTGTCTGTAAAATCTCACTCAAGCCTCTGCAGGAGTAAAAGGTGTGTCTTGAAATCTGAAATGTGTCACATGTGCAATATATATAGACAGTTTGCAAAAAAAAAGAAAAAACACTTGGAAGAGTATCTCCTCTAGCAGTGCACAAAAAAGTAAAGTTCTGATTTCCCAATTTCAGTCCACAATAGTCTGTCCCCTGCTTTTTTCAGATTCAGGTTACAGCCGGTGAGATTTAATCAGGAGGACACAGCGAATAAACTTGGCAAAAAGACAAAGATACTGGTAAAGAGACAAAGCGGACAGAGATTGGGAGGGAAATGGAGATAGAGTTACAGCAGGTCAGTGGATTTAGCTTTACCCGAAGGTAAATCTGATCTACACACTCATGACACGGGAACACAGCTTACATTGTAGGGACATAATGCTAGACCCCGTAATGTAAACTGTTCAATGTCGGGGTTAGCATCAGTTAGAGTTAGGCACGTTGTGGTTGGTTGTGATGAAGTCCATTAGACGCATGAAAACCTGGTGTTTGCATGCATGGTTAAGCATCATTTGTTGACCTTTCACCTGAAGAAAAAAAAAGGGAGGGTACACTCATGCAGAGACAGACTTAAGGAAGCATTGATATTTGCAAAGAAACTCACATATGTGGTATAGTAGACAACTAAGGCCAGGGGTCAGCGTTTTACCTTTAGATTGCTAACAAAGAGCCACCTCCCCTTGAACCATTACACTAAATTCAGTGACGTCTTATCTCTTTCAGTCAGTGTTGTGATGCATAACTTGGAATCATTTGCAGTGTATTTTAGAAAACAGTCTTGGGTAAGAACCTGGCAAAACAGAAGCCTCTGTAATGGAAAAGACAGTTCAGTCAAGGTCTCTTAGCTTTTTTCCAGTCTCTTTAGCATTTTTGCAGCTGTACAGCCATTTAATGATCCTCGCATTGCGCTCAATAACTGACGTTCCCTGACGTATCTTTTCGTGTAACTCTTCCTCCTGTAGCCCATCACTTTCCTGACTGTTCCTTGAGAAACACTCATCTGAGGTGGAGACACTGACGCTTCGGAGGTTTTTCGTGAGGTCGTCCGAACGCGCCGAGAAATTCTCCTTCCCCAGTGACTCGATGACCTCACCGTCCAGACCGCAGTACTTGAAAAAAGCGTCAAAGTCTGCAAAGTTTTTGGAGTATCTAGAGCTGATGTCCGAGTGGGAGCGACTGACTCCTTTACCCGATCTCTGAAACTCAGGAACCGCGAGGAGACCCTGAGATTTATTCCTGTGATCAGCTGTCACATTTGTCCCAGGGTCAGTGTTTTCAGGAGTGTGCTGTTTAGCGTCTCCGTTCTTTTCCTGCTCAGGCTGACTCACTACTACATTTACCTTACATTCCTTTGCGTCGCCCTCAGGTGTGGTAATTTTTACCTCATGGCCTTTGGACTCACATTCTTTCTCTGACTCAGGTAGTGGATCATTCTTCATAGAGGACTTCTGCTGCTGCTTCCGGTTTATATGGTGTCTTCGGCGATACGACGACCCTTTTAGTAATTCACACTTTTGTCTGTAAAGCAGAATGGAGTCTGGACGTTTTTTAGAGCTGGATCGACGTACCTGCCCCGGTGAGCAGCCTTCACCACCACCCGTAGCCTCTGCTGACTTCTTACTACTAGAGAAAACTTTCCTTCCATGGTTTGAGCTTCGGTTGGAAGACCCCGTGCTGCTCACAGAGGCTGAACCCAGACTGATCGCCGGCTCCTGAGTCGAGTTGACCACCTGTCGGCTTTTGACGTACTTGACTTTACTTGCGGCGAGTCTCTCCACAGCACTCATGCCTCCTTTTGTCTCGGTCTCCAGTTCCATTTGCTTTCGAAGGTATTCAGGTCCTTTCTCCAGAATTTTATTGGTATCACTCATTGTCTCCATTGTGGTGTGAGTTTGCATTCAACCAAATCCTTCAGTGTCTTTTCAGTTAGTGGAAAGTAGGATTCCATTCAAGTCCGCTCTTTGCCTGAGCACGAATCACAACAGGAGACTTCACCTTGTCTGTTCAGGCGCACATCTCATTACCCCACCCATCCTGCGCAAGGCCAGTTTTAACCAAACACAGGCTTGTACAAAGTACACCTGATACCTCCACAAGTGAGAACAGTGAAAGCTGACACTACCACAGACTTTTCCCCCCCTTTCTCCTGTGGGTGAAAATGTGGGCCGCAAACCTTGTTGCTCAATTCAGGACAAAATCTTCCATTTATCTCCTAAATAAAAGCGCCTTGTATCTTTAATCTCTGTTATCATTTTTGAACTCATTCACTAGAGGAACTGATTCATCGGAAAGGCATGGTGCTTTGTGTGTTACATGTTACGCAATCAGTTTTGAGGCTTAGTCAAACCGTGTATTAAAACAGTTATTATTTATCAAAGCCGTAAGAAGTACAATGCATTATTTAAGGACTCCCAAGAACAAAGCTATTTAATGGTTTATAACTTTAATTTTTTTTCCTTAAAGGGTGTATCGCACAAAAAGAATTACTAATAGGTTATATTATATTGCCTTAAGCAGTCATTAAATACCCTACAACACTAGTTTTACAGTGTAATCTGCCTTTCATTTCTAATAACTTTAAGGCCAGAACCATCCAACAATGTTATGGAAAAAAAACACACAACCACTGGGTAAAATCTCCTATAAACACTGAAACTTATATAATCACTGATTTTTTTTTCACAATACTTGTCAAATTTGTCATGTACGACTTGCAGGTATTTCTTTTGGCAATACAAGTTAGATTGATTCATAGATCATTATCAAACACACAGCAATTCTCTAAAGTTTTTGGTAATTCGTGGAAAACAGAAGATGTTTATGACTAAAAATTATCTCCACAGACATGAAAACACCCAAACTGAACATAACTACGATACTCTGCAGGTGAAAGGTCATGAGGTCATCCCATTAGTAACTGGTGCCAAACAGAAGCGAAACCCATTCATAAATAATTATCAAATAAACTGGAGTGGGCTTCTCATATAGGCTGGTATTTCTCAGTGTTTCACCTTAATTATATCACAGTGTGGCTGCACCCACTCCACTATACACCAACACTAAACCCAAACCCAAACTGAACCTGAATTGCTACCTTAAGCATTTTACAGCAGATATTGGATACTTGGATTAGACACAAAATAACTTACAAGACAGGGCATGTACTTCCACTGAAATAATGCTTTTGTCAACAGGGAGTCTGCAGGTTTCAGGCTTCAGCTTCTGTAAAATTTGCACTCAATGGCACATTTGTATCTGTACTTTTGCTTACTTTTATTAACATTCATAACTCTAGAATACATCTTTCCACCAGCCAAATAGAATGTCAGCAAATTATGGAATATACAGGTTTTTTCCAAATTGCCTCAAAGTGATGAATCATTTAGTGGAAAAACTGAGGCTAGAGTTAAAGCAAACTAATTACATGATTCCTGTAGTAGCAGGTCTGGACCAGTCATGAATTGCATTCATTATTTTATTTCTATTTAATCTGTATTTTACCAGGAGGGACTCATTGAGATTAGAAATCATTTTACAAGAGCGTCCTGGCCAAGATAAACAGCAGCACAGGATGTTATAAACAGGGGAGCAACCAAGCATGAAATACAAGACAGGTGTTAAAATGTAGTTTAAAGAGAGTAGAGATGTCTGTTTCGAGGCATTTAAAATCCCTGTAGCCTCTTAAACCCATTTTCCCCAGGCAGCCACAGTTCCATCTGTGTTGCCATGGCAATGCTATGCAATGCTTTTAGCAGTATACATATGCTATACATCAACATAACCACAGGAACATCAGCTAAAAGCTCAACAAAACCAGTTGTTGGAAAATAGAACACAACTCAAACAACAAGCACTTAAATGAACAATAAGCCAAGCTAACAGTAGGAGGCCAGTGTATGTCATGAATAATTCAATAAAACAACAGACCAATGAGACTAACTTTGCAGCGCTAAGCTAACACTTAGCAGATCCAACAGTACAAATATTATTTCTCTATGGATAAAACTCATTGAACAAGACAAAGAAGAGCAAAAATAAAGGTCACATTGTGAGGAGATGATCATGAATTTTGTCTTTGCTGTTTTCTGATCATAACTTGGTTTTGTATGAGTGAAGCTTCTGCTATCAGCTAATCCATTGTTTTGTGTTCCATTGAAATGATTCCCACCAGAAACAAATGACCCAGGGTGTAACAGGTTAAAATGTTCAATAAGTTTATGATTCTGAGCAGAGGGAGGAGCATTTTTACAGCCTTTTTTCCAGGTTCAGTTTGGACCTTTGGCACAGACACAAGGAATAAACCCTGAGACCAAGGACTGGAACTGTTGGTACTTTTTTGGCAGATGTATTTTTGAAGATATGATGGAAACAGACATGGAATGCACTTATAGATGACAACATTCCAATGCTTGAGCTTGTATGAGGACAAAGCAGACCAGACAGGAGGGCTTTAAAGTTAATAATAAACCTCAATAGCTTTATAAAGCAGGGGTGTCAAACACATTTTAGTTCAGGAGCCACGGTATGTCCTCCACCAAACTGGACCAGTAAAACTTCTCTATATTTTAAAGTGAAAAAAGTAAAATCACCTTATGAAAATGTTTACATCTGCAAACTTTCCTTTAAAAAATGTGAATAACATGCGCAGTCATGACCAACCTGAAGTTTCTTACGAAAAATAAATAGAATTTTACTAAAATCACATCTCAGCTTGTCATTTACACATGCACATACAAATTCACAAAACAGTAACAGGCACAATGTTGTTAAAACTTGCACATCATTCTCTTAAGACATTTCACGTTCAAATTTGTTGAGGTTATTCACATATTTTTTGAAAGACTAGTGTGTAAATGTAAACATTTTAATGTAATTTTACTTCTTTTCACAAAAAGTCATTATTTATAGGTTATTATGATAGTATTTTGCTTGTCTGGCCCATTTGAGATCAAATTGGTCTGTATGTGGCCCCTGAACTAAAGTGATTTTGACATCCTTGAGTGTTAACATATTCAGTGTAATTTCATTTTCATGCATTTCATGGATTCATGCATTATATCATAGTCCAGCATAAACATAAATGCTGCTGTAGTAAGTCTCATTTTTGCCTCAAATGAAAGCCAAGAATTATTATTATTTATTTTTTTATTTACCAGTTCTTGAATATGGAACATGGGTCATAGCTGAAATAGAATTAAAAATACAAAAATAAGGTACTTGTATGTAGCATTCGAGGACATATTTGTTAGTATGAGTTCTTCCTGCAGGCTCCAAGTCTACAGGTGTATTTACTCTTCATAATATCCAAAATAAAGATGTATGACCAGAGTTGACAGTGACAACATGAACCTACACTTTATACGTCACCACTGCTCTGCTATGTAGACACCAGCTGGGGGTCGTGGTACTCCTGAAATCAAAGTGATCAGACTAAAAGTGATAGTAATGAACCATCTGATGCTGCATTTGTATGTATCTACAGTCATGTCCCGCCCTTGTTTTTAACTGATTATGAATATGTGTGTGTTAGTCGTACCTCCTTTCACTTTGCTTCAAAGCATCTCGATAAAAAGTGACACGACAGGATTCAGCAAGTGTAGAAAAGCTTGATTGTCTATGAAATCTGCAAGAAAAATCTTTTGATGTAAATTCAAGATGGAAGAGAGGAAACTGCAAATCCCATTTGAGAAATTAAGCAAATAACAGGTGACTCCCTGTTCTCTGCTTCCTTGTGTAATTGGAAACATTCCTTGAACAACAAAGTGGAACATCTGGGTCCAAGCCGAACTTTAACAGTACCACATCCCCACTGTTAAAAGGCAGAGGGCAGCACTAGAATATATAGTGGTAAAGTCATTAGAGTTAAATATCCTATACTTGTTTTTTTATATATGAGGAAACACATCATAACTGTTTTTAATCATTCAACAAAAACAGGACAAGACAGCCCTCCTACCATTAAACCACATGCCAAGTGAAATCTAAACCGTGACCTTGTGGCCTTTAACTAGCTCCTCTCATGTCATTTCAATGGACTCATACTGTGCGCTGTTTGTACATAATTATCATACCACATCTGCTTTTTGTGTTGATTGCATTTATTCAGGCATGAGATTTCTTTTGATTGGCTTCCCTGAAATCAAACCGAACTATTCACTGGAGGATATGGCGGTGTTATTATTTTGGTATTATTTTGGAAATTAATCATAAAGTGCTTGACATAAATTTTGACATTTGGAAGATTGATTCTAAATAGAGGCATGCAAGAGTTCTGACTATGATTAATGATTCCTCACAGATGAAAGATGACAAGGTTAAAAGGCTTACCAAGGCGGCTTTGTGTCTTGTTGATTCACAAACAAACTTTCATTCCTTCATTCATGGCTTTCATTCATGTTTCATTACAGTAGGGTTTATATTGTGGAAAATATGGTGGTGCATAAAAATAATTTTCATATAGAGAATACAGGCTGTTAGTTTAACCCTTTAACCCCTGACGTGTCTGTGGTGAGCGTTCTGAATGTATAATTCATTTTGAATATTTATAAAAATTCAACCGTTTGCTCAATAAGAAACATTTTGTGCTGATAGAATAGACCTTGTTCTTTCGATAGACATCTGAGCATGCTCAGTTCACCCCCTGCCACCTGTGTAACGAGGGGTAAATGACAGAGCAGTGAGTGAGACCGACTCACGATAAAAATAGATGGTTTGGGCTGTTTTTTTTTTTATCCATTTTCTTTGTGGTTTTTTGTTTTTACTGTTGTTTGCAGTGTTGTGATTTTCTGTAACTTTTTTTACTGTGTTTTTGACCGGGTAACTGCTTTTTGGAGTTCAACCAGGTGCCAAGGAGCAGCTGGACTGATTTAGAAAAAAAGGGCCCAAAACTAAACCTACTGGGCCCAAATTCAAACACCTGTTGTTGTTCAGTGTGTTCCAGTTCACAGTTCATGTCCAACATCCTACGTCTCTTACTGATGTACATTCTGAGTGCCTTATTTAGTCCAAACCTGTCAAACTTCAGTTCCTCTCTTTGTCTTTGTCTGTTATTCCACCTCTTTTGACCTAAAACACACAGTAAAGAAAAACCACTGAAGGAAAGGAACACAAGCACATACAGCAGCTTTAATGAACCTGAAACAGACACAGATTCACAGCAGCACCTTTACCTGGAATCATGTCTCAGGTGTTAATCCGTTCACTTCAGAATATTATTCTCCTGTTTACCGTCTTCTCTTATCACTTGCCTCCAGGATGAATGCAGCCACATGACTTCAAAATCTCCATTTTTTTAATGTTAGTGTATATAATCATTCAGTATATTATCTGAGTAAACATGGACACTGATGTCACAGTGCTCCATTAGTCACTTTCCCCCAGAGCTTCTTCACCTTTATTTAATTCAAAACTTGTGCTGCTTGTTGGAAAAATATATTCTACCCTTTAATGTGATACCGCGTCATCTCCTAATTGTGTTTTTATTTAGTCATTCACAATAATTACCAGCCATCCCAGAGACGTGAATGAAACTGACTGACTCAATTAAAAATGGTTCGCAAATTGTCAGATATAATTGCTGCAGGCATCTTTTGCTTGCAGTTATTGTTTGACTGTTATGTAAAGCAACTATTAATTGGTAATTATGCATGCAGAGATAATTGCCAGGAATATAAGGTCACCTCCTACTCAATTACTTAGTGTCTATTTATCACAAGCTCATCTTACTGTATAACACAAAAACAGTGTGATTGGAGGCGTGTTGCTGCAGTATTGTTTCATGGTTCATCACAGGCTTACACTTAATTTTTTCTTTTACTTATTCTTTCACCATTGGCCTGAATGCAGCCGTAACTCATCCAATAGTGGAAGGTGAAGACAATGTCTTCTAATAATTAAACATAAAAAGTGGCATGAGAGTCAGATTTATTATCAAGTGAAAGCTGTGGCAGGAAAAATAGGATAACATAAGGCAGATCTTTATCAGATGTGTCTGCGGTCATGAACAAATAAATGGGATTTCTGTGACATTTGTTTGAATGCACACAGACAGGCTTGCTTAAATTACTAAATTCCTGCTCAAAGCAAACTTAGATTTACTTCCAAAAACACACTTCATTATAAATCTAAATTCGCGGGCCATAAACACAAATACAATGAACTATTTCTCTCTGAAACTCAACCAGAGAAAGAAAGAGGAAGACACGAGGGAAATAAACCAGGGACGTCATTAAAACCCAAATTTTTGAATTTATTAAAGCTCGATTGCATGAGAAACAAACATGTTTTTTGAGACTTGAGTCTTCCTTCCTTTCTTTCTTTTTTTTTTTAATCTGGCAGAATCTTGTAGCCGTTAAACTTGACATGGTTCTAATAGCAATAAAACCTACAATCTCTGAGAACTTCAGCTGTCATGGCTCTTGGATGAAGTCCACAGAACATAGAACTGCAAATTTATTTCTGATTACTGAATATGATGATCTTCCCAGCAGTGGCCTGCAAACAAAGGAGCCTGCAGAGGAGCGACACAGCACGTGTTAGAATTGTAACAATGTAATGTATTTGGCAAGTCAATACATTACTTAAAGGAGTACTGTTGTGACAATCCAGTGTGTAAGAGTTTGGGATTGTTATGAAGATCTAACTGCAGAATTTGAATATATTTTATTGCTCAGAATAAACAAAACCAACACTGGCTCTAACAAAAGACTTTAAAAAGCATCACTAATTTCCAATAGTTTATGGGAATTAGTGTCAATTCAGCAAAATACACTTCAGAAACAAGTGGTAACAAAACACTATAGTGTATTATGATCTAACGTTAGAGTGGCTGTGGAAAATAAAAGGTTTTTAATGAAAGGGATTTTTGGACAAACACAACATCACACTGCTACTATAGTTTACATCTCAACTATTACTTGTATTCCATTGTAGACAGGACGAACACATACACAACATATTTTATTTTATTTTATCATTCAGGAAAGGTTACAACTTTGACAATTTAGAGCTAATCCCAAGTCAAAATAAGGAAGTAAAAATGTGTTGTTGAGAGATGATTGTAATCCTGATTTTGAACAAAAGCAGCATCCAGGAAAGGTGTAGACAAGGAAGACCAGATGACAAGAAATGTGTGAGAAAAACTATTAAAAACAATGTTCCTCGAAGTTATGTAATGTAATAATGTAAACAGTGTTCCTCAGTGTCCATCAACATAAGAAAATAAAATGCAAATAAACAAGTATTCCGCATTATTTACAGAATGTTCAGTCAGTTAGTTGAGTTTTCCACTGTCTCAGGTGTTGTACAGTCTGACAGCAGTGGTGATGGTAGACCTTCAGTCCTCTATTGCAGTAAGGTCAATGGCGCTGCTGCTTCAGTCGGTTAGACTCTGGTGAGGAGGATGATCTGATTGGTCCTCTGCGTCCTCCGCCTTGTTCAGTGTGCATCTCTGCATTGTACTTAATCCACCTAACCCCTAACCCTAACTCTAACCCACATGCAGCTGAGCACTACACTTCTGCACAAATCCATCTCACATCTTTTGCTCTGAATCATTACAGACAAAGGTAAGATATGCATCCACTGAGAAGCCATTCTCAGGTTTGACATTGGGAAAGGAGACAAAAGCACCTCTGTGTGAACAGCTCTGAACTTACAGCACCCTCAAGAATATCCCAAGATAAGCACAGTAGTTATATCTTAGTGTTTAAACAACTTCCATCTTGTTTTTGTGGTTTTGTGGATTATGCAGTGTATGTGTATTTCAAATGGCACCTTCTCCATGCATTAAACCCTTTAGCCAAGGACTACATCTGTTCTTAACACTGTGGTTTATGGGGTAAGTTAGACCTCATTTCCTACAGGAAAGTAAACAGTATTGTTGAGTCTTGTAACAGTGGCTATTAAGGTAGTGAATGATACGCTGCTGAGTGACAAAATTCAACAGTTGAAGGCACTGACCTTTATGTGTCATAAACATTAAAAATAGTGCCATGACGGGAAGCAAAGCTTACGTCACACTTAAAGAATGTTGTACAACATATAATCTTTTCTTATAACTGCCTTGGTCTTTCTACAGGACTTTTCAGACTTTTAAGACCTGCATATTTCTCACCATTACACAGTAAAATCTTACTGTCTAGTAATGGTCTATAAATAGGGATCATTGTAAGAGGGTCCATTCAGTCATTGTACTCTCAGCTGAACTAAAGCCCAGATTTGTCAAAGCTGCACTCTGACATCATTAAAAGGGTAGATTTTATTTGGCCACAGTGAGACTGATCTGGTCCTTATCAGGTTTGGTCTTTAACATCAGGAAGGAAAAATTTTGCAAGGCGATGAAATGTTATTTATCCTGTGTAACATTTACTTGATCCCTTCAAAAATGGTGTTGACTAATTTAGCAATAAAATCATACCAATCGCTACAAGCTTCTAAATCAGCTTCTCATGTGATGCACATTACTCATACTTTTGTTTGATAAAAACTGTTTAATTGAATGGCATAAAAGATATCCAAATTAAACCCCATATGATTATTTTTAAATGTAAAACATTTGCTTGCTAAATTAGACATTTACTAGGATTTATGGTATTGCTATGACAGCTGCTTAATATTAAGGCTTGAAGAATAGCTTGTTTGTAGTTCCTCTAAAAGCCAATAGAGACTGGCTGTAATCCATTATTATTATTATTATTACTATTATTATTATTATTATTATTATTATTATTATTATTATTATTATTACTACTAGTGTGTTGACCAGTGGGGAACGTGGTAAATTCCACTGGCATTTTCAGATGAATAACCTCTCAGCTGGCATGTCTGTTTCTGCACATGAAATTTGACACCATGGCAACGTGGCCCTACTGCTTATCTGTTGCTAGGTAACCCACTTCACTATGATTCTGGGCATAGCAATGTGATTGGCCATTGGGAGGCCATTGTATTCCAAAATTACTAATATCTCCCAAAATATTGGACCTATCACCTTGCCATTTTCACTAGTCTTTTCCTTGACCAAAAATACATAAGTATGCCAAACTGCAGCAGTCAGCTCTTTCAAATGTGATGCCCGAGACACACAGAGTCCACTTCCCTTTTATAATATAGGATTATTATTATTATTATTATTATTATATAACACAGCTAGAATGTATAGCCTATAGATGTAAAACTGAGAAAGTAATGAGGTCATTGTTAATGTTCTAATTTTATCTGTATGTATAAAATATAAACCTAAAAAAAACTGTACTGTGAAATAGGTTTAGCAAAGCAAAGTCTATCTCCTTGTAAACCATAGTGAGGCAGACAGCTCAGTCACCCAAAAAAATATATATAAAGTAGATTAATCGCATTTTCCCTGTACTTATGTAAAATGCACTTATTCAATATATTGACGATAATACCACAATAAAATTATAAAACCTTGATTTGAAATAAAAATATAATTTTTTTTTTTTTTTTTACAAACTTTGTTAATAGCGTTTCGTTTTCTATGAAACATTCATAAACGAGAACTTTTCTACAATGACTTTACATTGACGAGCATGCGCAGTATTGTCATCGTCTGTTCAGGCGCTAGTTGGACACCACATATGCAGCGGCGTTTAGGACCTCAGAGAGACATGGCGGCCAATAACACGAAGTCGGCCCTGTTCGTTTGCTTGGGTAAGAGACGTCTCATAATCCTATGCAAGCTCTTATACACTTTAAGCGGGGTGATTGTGTAACATAAACACAACTTATTATCGCCATACAAATATACAATTTCAAAGTTAATTGGTTAAATATTAGGAGATTACCAGAGTGCTTAGCTTTAGCCTTAGCTAGCATTAAGTTTTAGTGTATCAAATGAATGAGGCAATGATGTAACAGTCACAAACTTTTAATTAAATTTCTTTTGCTTGTAATTTTGAACACTGGTGCACACATCATTAACAGGTAGAAGTAGAGGAAATGCATTTTCATGTCTGTTTTATTTACATACTTCCGTGTGCCTTTTTTGATTACACACTTCCGGGATTATCTGACAGGTTAAAGTCTATCACAGGAGTCACTAACTCCGCTCCTCGAGGGCTACTATCCTGGATGTTTTAGATGTTTCCCTCTTCCAGCACACCTGACGGTCGTTATCAGGCTTCTGCAGAGCTTGATTATCATTTGAATCAGGTGTGTTGGAAGACAGACGCATCTAAAACATGCAGGATAGTATCCTTCGAGGACCGAAGTTGGTGACCGCTGGTCTATCAAGACATCCACGTAAGGTTTATTTGATCGTCAGATAACGACTAACTTTTACCTGTTTCTGTAATAATGTACTGGAGGACTGGAACTGTTTATGATACACAGCCAAGTTGGTGCAAAAAGTCACTGTTGATTAAAGTTTGTAATAATTTCTCGGTGAGGTTTGGTTTATGTCAGAAGCGGTGTTGACAGGTTATTGAGTCAATGGGACACTATTACAATCTGCTTAGGGACTACAGATGCAAATGAGAATTTTATCTATAATCAAGCATATTTACATCGTCTTTTGTCTCAATACAGATGTTGTAATGTGCACTGACTACCAAATAAACTCAGAAATAAATAAGATATACACAATGCCATTATTTATCATCAAGACTGTTTTAAAAATACTTAAAAAATTATACTATAAAAACTGTTTACAGAGTGTACAATATGAGACAACTTTGTAATGTGTGCATTTATATTTAGTTCTATCTTGTTTTTTTTTTTAAATTAAATTGTTTCTATTATTCTCTGTTGTCTGTTTCTACACCTATTATACAATTTGAATATTTCCATATAGATCACAGGTGTTGAACTCCGGTCCTCGAGGGCCAGTGTCCTGCACGTTTTAGATGTTTCCCTCTTCCAGCACACCTGTACGTCATTATA
>JAPQRQ010000017.1:1893422-1906106 GCA_037367365.1 Apogon talboti
TGTGTGTTTCTATAGATATATATATATATATATATATATATATATGTCTGTGTGTATGTATATGTCTGTGTGTGTGTATACACACAGTTCATTCCTTTACTTTCTGTGTCACTGACATTTTCAGTTGAATAACCTCTCAGCTGACATGTCTGTTTCTGCACCATGGCAACATGGCCCTATTGTTCATCTGTTGCTAGGTAACCCACTTCAATGATGATTCTATGATTCTGGGCATTTCTAAGGCTACCGTATTCCAAAATTACTAATATCTCCCAAAATATTGGTCCCATCAACGTGCCGTTTTCGCCCGTCTGATCGTTGACCATAAATACATAAATATGCCAAACTGCAGCAGTCAGCTCTGTGTGGATTTTGGGTAATACCCAAGACACCCAGCTGCACCAAGTTCTTTAACCCTAACTGATGCAGTGATTGCCTCACATTTCTTCAGCCCATTGGTTTGCTAGAGAGCATAAAGTTTGGATAATACCAGGATTCACCAGGTCCAGATTGTGAAAGTGGTTCAGGGAGCATGAGACATCATTTTCACACATGGATCTGAACCCCATTCAGAATCTATGGAGGTCCCACTATCCATCATCAATACAAGGTGTTAGTTAAAAATTAACACAACTCTGCGTGGAAATAAATGCCGGGACATTTATTGTAACATTGCATAAACTTCTATGAGCTGTACATGATGTCGTGTAGTAAAAGCTAGTGCCTGTTTCTTTGTTGTGTCCAGGTAGCATAAAACGGAAACATTAAAACACTGTAAAAAATGAGAAAGTAGGGGGTCCTGAACCTGGGATGTGGTCTCTACCCTCATTTGTTGTTGTCTGTGTATTAGTTTTTTTACAGTGTATTAGTATTTTTTATAGTGTATTTTTAAGCTGCCCATGGCATCAACTGAACATTTTTGCTTCTTCAGGTGTTTTGTAAAATATCATTGACCCCTAGAAGAGACATTTCATGCCCAGTGGTGACGGTTGACTCATTATTCAGATAAAACCGAACCTATAACATCCTCACAAGCTCTGTGAGCATATTCATAGCTGGAAATGAAATATGCAAACTTACATCTGGCACATGATTTTGCAACAAAGTGCAGCAGATAAAATACTTTTGACCTTTAAGCCATCTATCAAAAACAGGTCGGAAATGCACCAAATCTGCCGTCCCATGACTCCTGTGTTCATTCAGGGGGCTTTCAACATTTCAAAATAAAAGCTGAGAAAACGGCACAACACAACCACAACTTATATTTGTTAATAATCTTATAATTTATTTAAATATATTTCATTTTTAAATATATTTTTGTTTTTAAGACACATTTGATAAATGCCAGTCACTTTAATTTACTGCAGATAGATGGATTCCTCTTATGTTTTGTCTTACAGTCTGTAAATGTTACTCCTGGTTTAAATGGTCATGGCCTACATTATGTACAGTGGAACCTTGTGACAATTCAATATATAAATATAAACTGTACCACACTCAACCAAGATCCACAGGAGGTCTGTGACTTACAACTGCCACTTCTCTTTTAATATGTCTCGCAAAGACATCAAAGAAATGTTCATGCATTTAATAATTTAATCACAGTTCTCAGTGTGAGCACAAAGTGGTGGAGCTGTCATGACTTCTGGGGGCGGGGTCTGTGACAGTTTTTTTTTGTCTGTGAAATAGGTAGTGCAGTCGAAGGGATGGACATCAGACAGAGCAACCAATTGCAGAGGGCCTGTCACATCCATACTCAAAATAGTACATTTGGATTTTGCTCTTTTCTTAAAGAAACGAACAAAATAAAACTATGCAATCCCTTTTTGGTTTCGAAACGTGTTTTGGATGCCAGCAGGAAAAAGGCCCCATGTTGTTGTTTTTTTTTTTTTTTCTCAGCCACTTGTTTCTTCTCCTCGTCTTTTCTCCTCCGGTTTCCCCATCTCCATCTCGGTCTGGTTTTGTTGCCTGGTTGCTCCCTGGTGGTGACAGCCAACCGTGGAGGCCCAGCCAGAGCAGTGGGCGGCACTAATCCACGCCTTAGCAGAACAGACTCTTCTGAAGGACAATACTGTGCCTAATATCAGTCGGGGCTGGTCACAGAGTATTTTAGGCTTCCCTCTCACTGTCCAAGGCACTTTTTTCTCCAAGTTTTTTCTTTTGGACAACTCGTGTTTGGCTTCAATCTGCAATGAAGATGAAGAAGAGAAGTTAAGAGTGTCTCCAACTTGGCGGCACCTGACAAGTATCTCCCCTTTCCATTTAGAATTATAGAGGACAAATCAAAAGACTTGATTTGCCACAGATCTGCTGCTTGGGCTTATGTCTACAGACGGAGCATGTACGTCGCTACTGCAAACATTTGTCTGAGCGTGTTGAGACATAAAATCATGATCTTTTCTCAGTGAACTGGACCAACAATTGCTGATTTATGTTTTAGCCCTTATGCACATCAGTGTGTGTGTTTGACGCTGTGTTACGTGTGAAGCATCATAACATGGTCATGAACTGCAGTTGTGTTTCTACCACTCTTACACTTTAATTTGATAATCCCTCACTGTGCCACATGTCTTCACTGACCTACACTGAAATCCAGTTTTTGTATAAAATATACCATCATAAAGCATTAATGACAAAATAAATGCTAAATATAAGCATACCTTGTGTGTGCTACCCCTCTGTGCACTGAGGACTGCCAGCTAACCGTGTGAGAAGCCGTGCACATCTTTTGAAGTCTGAAAAAACAGTAAATGCAGACACATGAGTGGATTCAAAGTACATCAGAATAAAAGTCTCATTCCTTATGACAAAGACTAATTTGCAACTTACATGCTGGTATTGTGCAGTCTCTTGTGTGGTGGTAGAGTCTGTATGCATGCTTCCTGCACTTGTGACTGAAGTAGAGTGGACCTAAAAGAGAAGAGGTGAAAGATCTGGGATTCTATCCAGTTCTGGACACACCTGCAGGAACAGCTGTTTTACAGCCACTATCTATACCTATCAATCACATTTTATTTATTTATTTTTTAGGTATGTCTAAGCCAATGGGATCTTACCTGCAATATGCTGGAGAAACTTCCCCTTCTTTCTAAGATTTCGTGGAAATACTGCAGTGAACGAGAGAAGAGTGAAAAACGTTTTAACCTATAGCTGTCAAACAGGCTGCAGATAAGGCAAGTAGACAGAAGACTTGTGAAACTTAGACACCCTCCTGACACCCAAAGCTTAGGCCTTTCTTACATTAAATAATTGTCTTGATTGGAAACAGTATAATGCAACAGTTTTTTCAGATAATTTTTTTGGAATGTTCTTTGCACTGGACAAAGTTATTTTTTCTTTCTTTTTAAAAAATTTATACTGTGAAATGCAAGAGGATAAGGATAGAAAAAGGAAATAAAAACTAATGTCACCAAAAAGGACAAGCAAACCACCATGAATAAAATTAAAATGACAAACTAACCTTAACAGAATAAGAGCATAGTTTTTTTTTTACTCTAAATGTGCATGATTTCTTTACAACATCAGGAGAACAAAATAGTGCATTATTTGTTGTACTTTTTGCTTGGTTAATGGATTTCACATAGCCTTCCAAAACCAAAACAACTTGAACACATCCTCCTCACATCCAGTCTAAGGGTCCCACCCACAGGGCAAGGCGCCACTCACCGTTACCCTGGTCCCCTCTGTCTGTTTTGACGCTGCGTAAATCCCTCAGCTCCACCGCAGAGGTCCTCGCCCGTGACGTTAACGGGGATTCTGTTTTCGCACTGCTGCGACTCCGGCTTTCCTCCACGTGTTTCACCACCTCGATCATCCGCCTGTAGTCCTGCGCGTCTCTCCCGGACGCCACTGGCGCCGCTGAGGGCGCGCACCCGCAGTGGCTGGTAAGCGTGCACATCAGTAGCACCAGTCCCATGGTGAAATGCTTACGCAGTCCGCTCATAGCTCCCGTAGAATGGCAAAAAAAAAAAAGTGAACTCTTTCCCTGCGACTCCTCTTGGCAAACTTCAGCCGGACACCTGCAAGAAAAACCTCATTTATCTTCATGTGCCAAATGCGCTCTTAATCCCAGATGAAAACAACTGACTGACATTTTGAAAGCCATAAGCACTGAGATCAGACTCGGTCCAGTTGCATTCTGGCAGTGTTGCTCAGTCTGTTTTATACTGATGTAAAATACTAATTACTGGTGTCATTTGGCAAGTGCATACATCACGCGCGGCCATTCGGACCGTGGGTTTCTCTCTGAACTTACTCATTATTTGGCAAACATCACCTATCATGTCCTACAAGACGATGTTTTTCTTATTGTGAATCAGCATCTTTACCATAAATGTATTAAAAGTTGTATTTATAAGACCACTTGGACCATGTTGCAGGTTTTGGCAAGTTTTTAAGAGATTCTGATAATGTTCAATAATATTTATTTCGCAATACAAGGAGTTAAGTATTTAAATGACAGGAACAAAAGCATTTGTATGAACATGCGCGGATTTCAGTGTTTGAGGGAAAAACAGACAGAAAGCAGTAGGAAACCACTCTTACCTTATCTTCAGACAGTGGTTGAATTCTTCCCAAGCATCCAACAATGAAGGAAACTGGAAAACAGGAGGCGTTGAAATTCACTTAAAACTAAAAACTAATGTCCAGGCTGAAATAATGTCCTTTAGTCTAGGGAAAAATAGAAGCTTCTGAGGTGATAGGAGTATTCACTGAATATCTGTGGTCATCCTCTTAGTGGCAGCCGAATGAGAAACAACTGAGGGATCCGCTGCTCCAAGTCCCGTGTGCGTCCCCGCTCCAGTAACCGGTCGCTCAGAAGTAAAGCTCACTTTTTATTCAGTCTCTCAGACGTGATGACCTGTCCCATGTGGGTTACTCCGCCGTTTCTGTAGTAATACGACACATTATTTACAGTCCCGCTGCAGAAAGTCCACTTGAGTTGACGATCACTTGACCGCTGTGTAGTTCTTTGTGCGCCCCCTCCTTTCCGTTACTCCATTTATCAGTGCGATACGCGGTTACAGGAAGCGTTTCTCCCACTAATACTTCCACTGAAATTTCCACTCAGCTCAGTGTACAGCGCAGATACCGGCATCTTAGTGGAAATGCTCCCATATCCTTCTTGTGAGGCGCATAACCTCATTTAGTGCCATTGCGCACTTCACAGCCATCGTGGGAACTGAAAAACAATTACCCACCGTTTACGCGTGATTCTTTGAAAAATAATTACGCCCAGATTTTAAAACTTATTACTCTAAGGTCTGGTCGGAGCGACTAACTACAGAATAGCTGAGGTTTACAGAAGTTTTCTCTACATGGGAGATTAGTTTGTACTAACCCTCTGTGGTTGGTGCAGCTCCCCTTTAGTCAGGGGCGTGCAACCCCCCCCCAAAAGGGACTGACTTGTTGCAGAGAATTTGGCTTTATTATGAAGATGCAGTATAGGAAGGCAGCATGTGTTAGAATCTTTTACAAATAAAGTGTATGAGGCCAAATCTTAGCGTCATTTATTTGGATTAAAACAGAATAAACTCATGACCCAAAAAAAAAAGAATGTGACAATAACAGTTATAAATACCGTTCTCACAAAATCTCCCTTTCATTCCCCACGGCTAAAACTCTCACGGTGTTTCCACTTCCTGCCTGAACAAAGTGACCGTGCGTAAAAGTTTGGTGCTGAAAGGACAGTGCTCGGTCACCCGGCTGCGCTCTGCCTCCAGCCCTCCTGAACAGCGTCTGTGTGATAGAATGGCTTATGGGAAACTTTGTGGCAGAGCCTTCCGGTACACAGCCACACGGGGCGGAACACAGCTGATTAATCCAATCGATTAAAATGACGACAAAAATGTTGATACTCTTCGGTTTCCCTGGTGATTCACAGTAGGATGAGTTACTCTGAGTTTCTCAGGTATTTGGGAGGACATCAGACACAGATGTCATGGGAGATCCGATGACATGGTTTATGTGAGGCCAACCCAAACACTTACCGAGTAGGCATGGATGCGGACATGCAGGTACGGTTTGGCTGCAGCCTGTTAGTGCTTTATTTATGTCTTTGTGTTTGCAGCCTCGCAACAACACCCTGTTAAATTTCTGCAGACATATTCCTCACTTCAAGTAGACATAAATATTTTGACAGACTAAAGAGTAAAATTGTCCTTACAGTCATAAAAAACACATCTGCAGAGCAACACTATGAACAACCATTTACATTAGAATGTCCAGTGAAATTCATGAAGCTGTATATTAACCCACAGTGAGAGCATCCCATCAAATGATAGGTTAAATACTATAATATATATATATATGTGTGTGTGTGTGTGTGTGTGTGTGTGTGTGTGACATTCAGGCTGTAATTGCACTGAACAGTTTCAGCAGGGGGCAACATACTGCAACCACTGGTTCCAACAACTGTCCCACTGTTGACCTGATGGTATTATGGTCTGTGACTCCTGTCTATAGCATTACACTGAAGCTTTTTGGCTCAGTTTAGGTTCTTTTCAATTATCCAAGCAGTAAAATATGGAAGTTACAGAGTGTTTTTTTTATCTGTAAGATCACTTTCCACCACAATGACATTAATTGGCAGCGTAATATATACATGAGTAGCTCTGAAGTCATTGTGGTTTGATTTAACCCATAAAGACCCAAACATCCACTGATGTGTTTAATACTGCTGATCCACTAATCCTATCAATACATGTCAATAATTAGTGTAAATACAGTTATTCATCTTTTCGTGGTCATCAGATATGACCCATTTGGACGTTCAGAGGCTCCATAGTTACCATGGAAACACCATCATTTTCTACAACGTTGATTAACCAGTAAGAATTTTCATAAATGACAGTGGATGGACACACTGACGATATATTTTGCTGAAAAAGTCAGTTTTCTCTGAAAAAATAACCCTTTAATATGAGCTTTAATCAACATCTACATGATCAGTCAATTAAATGTAGGAAAATACCTGAATTATACTGAAAAAACACAAAACATAGAGGAGAATATTATAATAAATGGTGGTAAATCATGTAAGAAAGGTTAAATTGAGAGAAAAAATTATTTGGGAACTGACAAAAATAGCACTGGATCTTTATGGGTTAATGTTGCAATGGTCTGAGAGGAGGCATGAATACTAGTACAGTAGTAGAAAAATGACACTCATGATGCAGACGTTGTTTTCAAGCAGGTACAGGGTTCAGTATATGACTGACAGAAGTAAATATTGATCACTGGAAGCGTGAAACGCCATCATGTCACCTGTATTTATATTTAGCCTCTGGATTTGGACTGAGAAGAGAGAGCTGCATGTGTTCTGTTCAGTATTTCCCCCTGATTTTGGCATTTGCAGCTTGAAGTAGTAGTTGAAGAATAATGAAATATGACAAATTGTTTGATCGCTGTCTGTCATTTTAGATGTTTTGGCAAGTAGGTGAGCAGAGACAGAGGAATAGCATGTCCAGTTGTGTTCTTTGGCAGCTCATGTGTTCTTCTGTTCACTGTGGTTGAGTCCAAATGTCTGCTGCGCATCATCACTGTCAGTTTGTCAAAGTGTCCACAACATGTAAAGAAGTCCTGTAGGGCATGTTGCAGGCTCGTACTGCCATATCTTTACACTTGTTAAGTTATATGATCTTTTTTAAATGTCGATACAGTCACATGTGAAGTGTCAGTGAGCCATTTTCACATGACTGTTCCTAATGCACATGTGCTAAACTGCACCGTGCACTGTGGTGACATCATCTACATCTTGGTCGTTTTGTTCTCCCTTTTCCTGTTGAGTCCTGAGTAATATTTTTTCTCCCGAAAGGCGTTTAAGTTAATCATTACATGAGGATGTGGTTACTTGGCCTTGTCTTTGTGGTCCTGGTCGTCCTGTCCAAGTTGAGACTTTGACTTCCTGGAGGTGTTATTCCAGGGCACGTTTTGAACCTGGTCAGAGCACACAGTCTTCTCTGAGGTTAAGCAGAGGAAGGGAACGTACTTCTATAATCAAGAGTGTTGAAAATATTTTCATTTTGGAGGATCACAAAGACGTTTCATTCAAAAAAACAAACATTGAGTTTGATGATTGCAACTGACTGATAAAATTCTGGGCACAGAAACAATCCATTCAAACTGGACAAATAGGAAACGTGCACATTCTTGGGCTCATCTTTTTTGCATGCTGTCAAGCAATCACGTCTCTATTACACACATTTCCCTTCCATTGGTATTCATATAATCTTTTCACTCCATATGTTTCTGTTAAAAGAAAATTCACTTAACTCATAAAGACTCCAACATCCACCGGTGACCAAAACCATCTACTGATCTAAAATGTTTAATAAGTTCTGATCCACTAACCCTATCAAAACACGGGAATAATCGGTGTAAAATGCTGTTTCACATCTTTTCATGGTCATCAGATATGACCCATTTGGACGTTCAGAGGCTCCGTAGTTACCATGGAAACACCGTCATCTTCTACAACATGGATTCACCAGTAAAACCCATGGAGTTGGATCAGTGACAGTGGTTGTAGGTGCTCATTTTTGTGTTCAGTTATTGATATCTTTGCTTAAAAAGTCTGGTTTTTCAGTTTCCTTTGTTTTTAACATAACCATCAACTTTAATTGGAGCTTCCATGAACATCTACATGATCAGGACATTAAATACAGGAAAACACATGATTTTCACTGAAAAAAATGCAAAATACAGTGAATAATGTTATAATAAATAGTGATAAATCATTTAAGAAAGGTTAAACCTAGAAGAAAATTAATTTGGGAACTGCCTTAAAAGTAGCACTGGGTCTTTATGGGTTAATGCATATCTTTCATGACTCTTAATAATAGTGCTTGTTGTCTGTTTCATTCTTCATGACTTTATCTTTTCCCTCTTCTTTCAGGGGATTTGGCTTTTACTTTTACTAGAAGGTAATTGAGTCTAAGGAGTAAATTGATCTGCTGTGCATGTGTTCATTCAGTCAGCACATGTATTCAATCTAGACCCATAGAGGCACTGAAACCACTGTACAGCTGCAGTGGAGGGATCTGATAGAGGTATGAAGCCAGAACACCGAGGAGGGGAAGTGAGTTCACCAGAACACCCCTCATCATTGGCCTGGTCACTCATTCCTCCAGTGTAGACTGAAAACACAGGTAATCTCAGGTTGTCGAACTCAGAAAGCTGTTCTTGGCTGCCATGCCAAAAACAGTTGTCATGGGAACGACTTAGTTGTCATCACGTGACTCGAGTGCGGAAGAACTTTCACATGATTTCCAAAGACGCAGCTTTCACCGACTCAGGATGTTTTGAAAATCCTGGACATCAGCCAGATAATATCCAGGAAACAGAATTTTATTGTCAAAAAACTATGTGTTTATCTGCTACGTTTAATAAACTGTGAAACACATGGTTTTACAGCTCGCAAACCAGGTGTTATCAATTGTCTTGGCTGATTTCAGCATCTTTCATAAGTGGGTTGGTATGTACGGACCATTTTTTACTGTGGAGATTGTAACTTGTCACAGAAGGAGAAGCACATGTGTTGCTCATGATGTTAACAGTGTGTGTCTTTGAGTCGTATGTGTGTGTTGTGTCTGCTTCGACCTCTGCTTTTCCTACTGTGTGAACTGTCAGTGTATTCTACAAAAAGCACAACTGACATTTATAAAAGAGCTCTGTACTATGGAAGCAGCACCTACAGTTAGGATGTTACATCTTATCCAAGCCCGAATCTCTTAAAATCAGATTAAAACAGATTTCACTAATACCTCCTGACAAATACACTTCAAAATAAAATGGCGTCACCTTGGATTCAGTGGGAAAATGTATTGTCAAACAGGCAGGTGTCATTTATGTTCATACAGTATACAATATTTATAGGATGTTACTCAGATTGCATTGTCTCGTCGTTGTCTTGAACTTTTTGAATCATATGCATTTACATAAATTGTTTGGGGCGAATAATCCAGGCTGTACGGTGTAGACTTTCTGTCGCTCTTTCATTTCAAATAGCTGAGACAGAGGAAAAATTTGGTCTTATCACCTCCCACTAACTGTTCTACCAGACATATTTTCACACATTGTTGGGATACCTAGAAAGCCACACAGCAGTATAATCAATCACATGAGCCAATTATTCTGAATTTATCCAAAAAGGTGTTTCCATTTCCTGTATGTGCATTTACTCTTTTGCAATTAAAGGGGTAAAAACCATCTCATGCGTGCATAAACATTGTATATTGTTCATTTCCTATACAAATTTTACTAATGCTCAACAAATGTATTCATGGAAATGCACCTACTGTCGTATGTTATCAAAATGTCTGCAAATTCTACAACCCGGGAAAAACTACACCCCAGCAGAACAATAAAACAAAAAAAGAAGGAAAAATGCTTGAAGCAGCAGTTGTCGCTGAATAAATAAATGTTAGAACAAGACATATACAGTATTTGTAGTAATTCATCCTCCTCTGTGAGACTGTACCTGTGCAAATACTGTATGACTTTAAGTTTATTTCTTTGTAGACATGGTGTTATTGTATAGTATCACAGTGTGAAAAAAAAGGAAACAGTTTTCTTTGATGTGAAAAGCAGTGAACATGTCATGGAGAGGATGGACAGACTTGTGGTAGAATCTTTAAAAGGTGTATTCCCAACTCTCACCAGCAGGGGTCAGTCTGGTACCAGAACACACACAGGACTAGCAAAATCACCAATGAATTAACACTATGCATCCACTGGTCAAATCACTCTCTGAATAAAGTATAAAGCTCAATGTTTACACACATCTGTACTATGGTATCACCAAGTTTTCTTCTCAATCACTCAAAATTACAGTGTTAGCTCTGTTAGCTTAGCTCTGTTTTTAGACCCAAAACAGCCACAGTAAAACCACCAATCACCTCTGTTTTCTGTTGGTTTGTGTTGCCAATAGCTGCATTAAAGATCTGTTCAGAATCCAGCAAACAAAGTCAGAACGGCCACAGTTGAGTCTGAACCGTGGATCAACGAACGGCAACTTAGCACAGATAATAACATCCCATAATAACTTTATACCTTCATAAGCTTCATAATCAAACTCACCTGTGATGAAGAAACGCTGCCACTTCAGCATCAAACTCCATTTTTTACACTTAGAGCTGTGTCCAGTGGAGAAAACAGCAACAGTGCTTATCACTGTTTTTGATTCCAAAAGTTGTTTCTTAATGGTTCTCATCCCATCTGGTCCCTCTCTGATGCTTTGGTGGAAGCCCTGCACTGATGGGAGACCGGCAGAGTACCTCACTACTCCCTCTAGTGGTCACATACATCTGCTGGCTCACAATCCAATACTTTTTTTTTTTTTTTAACATTTAAAAGCCAAAATACATCTAGCCTCTACATTTATTATATACTCCAATCCAGACAGGCATTTTGGTGCAGATACATATTGTTAGTGTTTATATCTAAATGTATATATTTTTCCATTATTCCGTTTAGATATGTGCAACATCTGCAGCCAGTCGGCAGAGTGGGAGAGCTCAAACAGAAGATAACACCTCTGTTTGTCAGTAGGCCATGTTGAACGCAGCAATAATCAAACCAAAGTAACAGTAGTAGAAAACGTAAGGTCATTCATTTCTGTGCCAGTGCTGACTGCAGGAGCGCTGAAGTCGTCCCACTTATCTTTTCCCTCGGGCCACAACTGCTCTCTGCCACATGGAAGCCACAAGACCAAAACAGTTGCACACATATTCATGTCACTAGTTATTAGGGCTCCTGTTGTGAACCGGGTTTTGCTCTTGAACTCAAAATAACCTACTATCAGTACATCCGTCCATGCAGCTGCTCCACGGCGCTGACTGATCCACTGTCTCCGGTGCACAGTAGAATAATTTGTTTCACCATCACTGTTGCATTAAATGTCATTCAGAGACGATTTCCATTTTCAAAGTCAATCTGCTTAACCTCAAACTGTCAGGGCTTTTTTTTAAAACTGCAATTCAGTCGAAGAGGAATTGAAAATCAAACGTTTCACTCCTGATTGGAAATGATCCATAAGTCTATAAACATTTGACTTCCATGAGTTACATATGCTTACTATTAAAGATTGGAGTCACAGAATGTGAGGCGGTGATGAAAAACGATGTGGCTTTTGAAGAATTTATCCTCTCGTTTTTACAGTTCAGGGCTGATGGGCAGTTATCAGTTACATGCTCCTGAATGCAACTAGAAAAGACAAATGCTACAGTATGTGTTGTTGGAAGGCCAACTGAGGTCAAACCAAGAGAGCAGGACTGTCTACCACAGTCACGCATAATGGGGGTTAGCAAAATGAAAATCATGGTAAAATACAACAGTCATTGAATCCCAACTGTTGTAGGAAATGTGTAAATTGATTATTCAAATAATATTTGAACCCATAAAGGCCCAGTGCTGCTTTTGTGGCAGTTCCCAAATGAAGTTTTCTCTATTTTTAACCTTTCTTGAGTGCTTTATCACCAGTTACTCCAATATTATGCTCCGTATTTGGCATTTTTAAGGGAAAATCAGATATTTTCCAGATGTTCATTAAAGTTCAGATTAAATTCGACATTTATTACATCCAAAAAAGAGAAAACTGAAGAAAAAGTTTGTTTTTTTCCTGGAAAATATATCATTAATTGAACATAAAACGTGTCCATCCACTGTCATTGTTCCAACTCCATG
>JAPQRQ010000017.1:1906206-1916473 GCA_037367365.1 Apogon talboti
ACACACACACACACACACACACACACACACCTATACACACACACACACACACACACACACACACACACACACACACATACTGTACATACAACATAAAATGGCATAAACAGGATCAGCCAAAATAAGGTCACTAAAGTCTCTGGTGTTTGTTGCAGTGATAAGGTGTGAGCTGTGAGGAGATGACTTACAGATGTAATGTGTTTTGTTGTTGTTGTTGTGCTGGTTGTCCCGTAGGGTGTCACATGTATCTATTTGAAGGGTGCAGTTTCTTGCCAAAAGATCATATCACAATTTTTTTCCAATCACAGTCATGAACCATGAATTTTTTTCTTAGAAATGTTCACTGCTCAGTCTGACGTCTACAGCCACCGATGCTGAATGTGATCTGAACGCACTTTGTTGTTCGTTGCATTTCTATTAGTACGTGTAATGCACAGTTTGGGATTTCACACCAGAAATAGCAAAATTAGAAAAATACATTTCACAATTTGCTCAAAAGAGATAGATTTTGTTTGCTTCAGGTGTTTGGGGTTTTTTTGCCAAAGAGAAAATGTGCAGACAGGAAATGGAAATGCCTTTTTTCAGTGCATCCTTATGTCTATGTACGTTCAAACGGACTGATTTTGTTCTTGAAAACATTTCATCTCTCATCCAAAAGACTTCCTCAGCTCTATTTGCTGGTGCAGACTTAAGCAGACTGGTAAACCTGTAAGGGGAATGATCTGTGCAGGGTGTTTTCCCCATATGTTAATGATGACTTTGAGTGTCAGTGTCGCAGAGGGGTGTTCCAGAGGCTCCTTAGTGGGTGCTGTGGGGTACGTACAGGTTAAGGCCTCTGTTGATGCCCCCACCATGGTGCTGATTCACATTCAGAGTTGGTCCCCAAGCGGCTTCAGTGTTCAGCTCCTAACGTGTACTATGTGCTAATGCTAATCTAATGCTAGGTACCCTGTATGAATTATTAAGATGGGTAAAATGCACAGACAAAACTTCCCTACAAGGATATGAATTTTTTTTCAGTTAACTTGAAAAAACAAAACAAAAAACTCATGATTTATCAGCTGATTGATAAGCTATTTTCTGTATCTTCCCAGATATTCCCTCTGTTTTAACATGTCATAGGACAAGTACAAGTGTAAACTGATCAAGATACTAATTTATAAATCTGTATAATCTGTGAAGATGATAGAAGATAAAATATACGATACAAAGGATAAAAAGATGATGGAAAACAGTGACAGGACGCTCTTCATCTTCTACTTTGTTTATTAGAGCCACGAATAACTTGGCACCAAATCAATTTATGGAGATGCACATTATCTGGGATTTCTGTTTGCTTTAAGTTTCTCATTTTTTGTCATCCATAGTAGCACAAAAGCACATTACACAAACTACGGCATGTTATAGTGGACTAAACAAACACGCAGAGGAGATGGACTTGAAAGCATCACAGTAAATGGACTCTAATGGACTCACCAGTCTAGCAGCACTAATGATGTGAAAAAACACATTTACACTAGTACCTGGACCAAATGATTATTAATGGAGCAGGAGAGTTTCACTTATTCATCATTTATTTAATGATGTGATCTGTGGATCAAATTAGGATGGGGTATGATAGGAGATGATCAGCTGTTCCAACCCTCATCTGTTCTATATGTTAGAGTTAGATCAGGACGTGGTCATGTCTGCGTGGCACGTTCCAAATGGCCAATGTTCCTGCTTCAGTTGACTGAGTAGTTTATTATCCAGTGCCAGACATTTACAGACTGGCAGTCCAGCTCTTCGTAGCTTGGGCCAAGTAGGGTAAACAAGTCGGTCGACTCCACTGTCTCGGAGCCAACGTGCCACATGCTCATGATTAGCCCGTAGGACTGAAAATCAAATACCATTTAAAGGTTACAAAAACCACCAAAATATTTTGACCACGTATTAAAAAGTGCCACTGTATTTGCCAAAAATGGATCCAAAGGCCCACAGCAGATTCCAAAGGACAGTCTTTGAATCATGAAATCAGCTGTAGATGAGTGCTGTTCATTTAAGGCCGTTTCCTCCCACACATGCTGCTTAACAGAGACCACACTCATCTTTATCAAAGTGAATAAAATATTCATTTTAGCAGCTGTTGATTCATTAACTGAAGAGTTGAGCATTGATAGCTGTTTGAGAGTTTCAGGTAGAGTAAGTGTCTTTAACCTGCAACTAAGAAGCATTTACAGTAGGTTCAAGTATTGTAGGAAATTACAGATTAATTGACAGACTATATAAAACAATCTAATACTCATGTTTTTGATTTAAACAGTGGGCCTTTAATGCATATTCATAGATTAAATGTTACAATGAATGATGAGGTGTTACTTTGTGCCTTATTTGCACTGATCTCTGCTGATTTCTAATAATTGTGGAGCTCATCTGTGATCTTTATCCGTGGTGAATCTACTCTGTGTGGAACTTGTACAGTGAACATTACACAGAAAAGGACCCACCATATTTGGCCAAACAGACGTCCAATGGAAACCAACATCATTGTGATCTGTGGTTTCCTCCGTACATTTATTTGACTGTTATGGAGGTAGTTCTGGCCATTATGAGCACAACTTTTGATAGCATTATGGGTACGAGGCTCAGCATGAGCGTTCAGACCAAAGGCTAAAGTCCTGTATAAGAGTCAAATCCACAAAGGTAATGACTCGGAGGACATGGAGTAAGAATGTTTTTATCAGGATCAACAGTTATTGGTAATAACGAACCAGGGTCAAGAAATGACTTTTTAAGGCAGGGGTGTCAAAGTCATGTTAGGTCAGGGTCACTTACCGCCCAATTTGATCTAAAGTGGGTTAATAACATGATAAACTATAAATGATAACTACAATTTTTTCTTGTTTTAGCACAAAAAAAATGCAATTTTAACAATATTATTATCTCAGCTTCTCATGAACACGTTAGCATTACAGCTTTTTAAGCCATTGGAAACTCCAGTCTGCTGTTCTGTGGGTTGGCCCTGTTCTACTCCCCATGTGTGTCCCCAACTCCCCTACAGCGCCCCAGACCTCCTCCTCCTCCTCCTCCTCCTCCTCCTTTTTCTTTTGATCACCCACCTTGTTCTTAGCGCAGGTCCATGTGCATTGGCCGTTATCAGATTATCCTACCGTGTGTGTGTGTGTGTGTGTGTGTGTGTGTGTGTGTGTGTGTGTGTATGTGTGTGGTTCAGGTACTAGAGCCAACAGACATTATTGAGATCCTGTCTTTGGTTGACACAGAGTGTGTTTGTTGCACTATTAACCCTTTAGAGTTCACCCATAGAAATACTCTGAAATTCAAGATTTCAACCTTAGTGTGTTACTGGAGGACAGAACAAGACTTATTACATTTGTGAAATTTTTCAATTATTTTTTTTTGTTATGTAGAAAATCAAGGTCAACATTTGGTTCATTACCTGTAAGTGGCAAAAAAAAAAAAATCCAAAAAGTAAATATAAAATAATGCAAGAAAAACACATGCAAGGTGAATGGAACATGTATTTTAGAACTGTTGCTGTCACTGTCTTATAATGTATGTGGAAATGACCAAAAATAGTCACTTGCCCGATAAAGGGTTAATACTGATTGCCTGTTTTTCATGCTCTGTATTCAGTCTTCGAATTGCCTCTTACATGTGTATGAAATGCAGAGATGCAAGGTCCAAAATGGAGAAATGAGTGAAAGCTGCAGCAGACAGTTTGTGTGTTTAGTGCATGAAACAAATGAGACAACACTGTGGAATTTGTTTGTTTGGGCGGTGTTTGTTTTTCCAATTTCCGGGATTCTGAACTTGAACCGTCCACTTATTTTAGAGGGTTGTGGGGATGACAAAAAGACAAGAAAACTGTGCTGAGGTCATAGTTTGGAAGTGTCTTTGAGGACATTCTTACAGTAGAACCTGATCTCAGTGCCCTGCTCATATCTATTTCAGTATTCACACATGATTAGTCATGCCCCATCACCTGATCCGCTCAACACCGAAGGTCAGAGTAACTGCTGGGTTTTGGTTTTGGGCTTCAGCGTGCCAGACACATTCTGCTGCGTTTCTGTCCCATGTCCAGAGTCCTGTTCCTGAACTCACATTGCACGGTTAAAGCCGGGTCCGTCCCTCATCCCATTCCCCGGGGGAGCGATTGATCCTAACAGTTTTTCCTGCAGGGCCCACTGGACACCGCTGATATGGAATCTAAAGCTCGAAAGAGTCGGAGGGAAGGATGCAGAGAAAAATGAAATTGCGTCAGCGCAGTGTTTGTAAATGTTTGAGACAGAGGGAGCTTTGTAAATGGAATTTTGCCCCGGGAGAAAAAAATGCTATGGGTTTGTATTGGATTACATTTGGAAGTGTGGTTTTTTTTCTTCTTATGCTAGAATTTATCCATATGTTGGGCGACAAAAAGGAGAAACACAAGAAGGCTTCAAATAAAAACAGAAGTTCAAGGAATCCATTTGGTCTTATATTTAGCAGTGAATCAGAAATAATTAGTAATTCCTAGAATAGTCTTGGTTGCCAACAGAGTATTCACAAGAAAAGAGCTCAGCATCGCTCTGTGGAAAAAGCACTCAGGCTCAGATCAGTTACTGTAGCTGCGGCATCGACTCAGAGACGCTTACTTGGAAGAACTGTTGTACTTATACCATTATCTATGACTTCATGGTTCACTACTTGCATTAAATTTTTACCCAAAGGTTTTATTCTGAATAAAGTCAGACCTTCCTTCCCTGAACCATACTCCAACTACAGCAGACCTCAAATTAAAAACAGTTTAGGCATAATTTACCAGATCAGTCTGATGTAATAATCCTCTGTCAGTCTATAGGCTGCCATGTGACCCTGATGGAGGATTATACCATGCATGTTATTCACAGCCTACTTTCTGAAAGTCATGGAAACTTGGCAAATGCATAAACAGGTAGATTTATTTGCTTTAGAGTGGGTTTGCAGCTGCAGGTGTGATGCTGAGTACTGAGCTCTTATTTATGCTATTAATTTGTTTCTGTAACATGAGATTGCCACTTTTAATTTGACATAGACATGGAATACAGATGGTTATTTACTCATTCAACACACACAGAGCTACATTAACAACAATAATAATAATAATACAGTCTTGTTTCTGGACAGTAAACTGAATATTTACTCTTTTTTTAGCTCAGTTTTCATCTGTTATCGCCTACATACCTATTTTCACTAAACAACCATCATCTAAAATGTTCGATTGCACTGGGTTTGTCGCAGCATTTTGGTACAAATGAAAAGGCTATCTGCTGCGTGTGGAAAACTGTCATCAATGAGACACTGACCGTGGGTTAAGCGTCTGAAAAACTAATGAGCTGCAGAATCTGTTGGTGAATTATGTGCTGGAGGGCCCTATTCACACCACAGTGTAAATCCTTGCTAATATGGAGATGTTGATTAGCAGCTTTAATGAAATTTGCTCTCTTTACTTATGCTTATGTGAGAGAATTTTCTATGTAGATGAAAATATCTTTCAGTATGTATACTAATTGTAATTCAGACCAGACCAGTGTGGCCTCAGACTTGGAGCCGCAGAGCCTAATTACATATATATTTTTTGAGTTCTCACCCACACTATCCCATTTTTTTGCCCATTATAAGAAGGATTTAATTGCTATTTACATATCTGTGCAGTTTCAGGAAGTATCGTCATCACAGCAGTTGATTATGGACATTTTACTCACTGGTTCAGAGGCAGCAGGGCCAGCAGTTTGTTTTCACAGTGATTTACCAAGATTATGTGCTCGCAGTAAATCTGCTCGACACAACTCAGGGCAATAGTCCACTAAATGAAGGATCAGACAGGTTTGAGCCGAAGCTAACCGGTCAGTTAAACCACTATGAACTGCATGATGGGCTGGGAATGCTACTAAATGAACAATGCAAGACTGAGAGTGGCTTTCATAATGAGCACTGCACTTTTTAACACTGTTTTCTGTGAAACAAAGGTTGACTTCATGTTTGGCACAATGTGCTGTATGTACTTATTTTTGCAGATTGGATTTTTCTCTCATTTGTTAATTAAATCTGTCTGCAGGGAAACTAAACCCTGACTTTACAGTAAAGCTCTCATTCCTGCGAAGAAACTGATCCTATTCTTGTTAAAGTTGGTCCAAGGATTTCAGATTTGTACAGTAGCTACCAGTTACACTAAGTGTATTATCAGACTATGGTATGTGACAGGGAAAGACGCAACCATTTCCCATCATCCTCTTTTTTTTTTCACTGGTAGTGTTCAGAGTTCCCGTTACATCTCCTTGTGCTGATGACAGAGCAGGGTAACCTGACCTCACACATGAAACAGGATATGCTCTGTAGTGCTACGCATACACACACACACACACACACACACACACACAAGCACAAAAACAGACAAATTCACACTCACCAGTATTCAAATCAAATCAAATTTTATTTATATAGCGCCAAATCATAACAGTAGTTATCTCATGACACTTTACATACAGATCTGGTCTAAACCAGACTCTCAAGCCAATTTACAGAAACCAACAGAATCCTCCAGGAGAAAACAGTGGAAGGAAAGGAGCAGATCCCGACTCCTGGTGGATGGACGTCTGCCTTGACCAGTTGGGGTTAAAGAGAGAGGGTAAAGCAAGAGAGAGAGAGAGAGAGAGAGAAAGATTGGGAAGGGGGGAGGGGGTGTGTGTGAATAGGGGTAGACACATCAAGTATTACAGTATTATGCTGCACACCTATTATTCCAGACTTCCCTCCCCTTTATCTTTAAACCTATGCCCTGAGAACTGCTCCTTTTGTCGTGTTGGCCAGTGATGAATTCACTCATTTCAGCTTCCAGTCTAACAGATATTCCAAATAGCAGAGTTAAGTGGACAAAAATCTGAAGCGAGACCATAAAACAACAAATGGGAAAAGGAAAATATTGAGACAGAAAGCTCTGAAATTAGGAGCATTGATAACAAACAAGATAAGGCCAAATGGAATGTAGATGCAGAGAACTTATTTTTATTCTGGTTAAAGTTGAATACTGCGTCGATTTTGGCTCAAAAGAATCAAAGAAAAAATGAAATGTTAATAGATTTTTTTTTCTCATCAATATTTGTGCCAAATGTGGCAATTAAGTGAACATTAATTTAGCTCCAAGATCTTGAACTGTCTTCAACTTTCATGATAATATAATGATTATATATAGATTTGGATGACTTGTGATGGTTTCTGTGCTTTTGTAGATTGTGTCTGTTTCAGTATGAGCCTGTGGACGACAGATGAAACTAGGCCTGTTGGTTAACTCTGGTGTATTTACAGTGGTTATATTTGTGTTCTACTTCTGTTGAATAATGAGTAATCCATATGGTGGAAAAAAACCCAAATCTTCATTCTTATTGTTCTTGCATATCCATAGGTATTAGGTCTGCCTTCCCAGCTGTGAAGGCAGAGATCTTTCCTCTTTCAAAGAATTTAGTTTTGAACCTGTTATTTTGGGGATTTTGATGAACTCTGAAGCAAAAGGAAAGAGCACTTATCAGCCAACATATTTTAACATCTAAAATTGAATGAAGGGTGGGAGGAGAAAGTCATAAAAATGAACTGAGTTACCTAAAACATATGAGAATACCACTGTAGGTCAAACTGTATTTTAATATACAAATCATAAAATCTGACAAGAAAACAAATGATAAAAATGATGGGAATCACAAACAGATGCCAGTGGTGTTTATTCTGCCCATTTCTCTTTCAGTGCAGGGTTTATAGTGGCTGTATTGTTCTCTCCAACACAACTATGGGCTGTAAGTTTGAACAAGATCACTTATGTAAAACATCAAGTTTCTCTGCCTCTGCCTTTGACTTCCACTGCTGTCTTAAATGCAGATGACCTCTGAAAATGACTGTTCCGTATAAAAACTCGTCACAGTCCAGCTCACATTTCAGATATGCCACAACTGCTTACAATGTCAAAAAAACACCCAAAAAAAATACAATAAACTGCCTAAAATCCCATATGTTTTACTTCCTGTCCAAAGCACAACTCAAGTCAAAGTAATAAATGTTTTTAATAAAAGTTTTTATTACTCTTGATAACCATAGTCAATGTGTAACTTACTAACTATTCATTCTTTTTTCCCCTCATTCATTTTATAAATTTTGCATCAACAATTGTGTCCCTGAAAAGTCAGCTTTGGCGTCCCTCTGGGCTCCTTTTTGGGTCCTCTTTTTTGTATTCTTATTTACATAAAATACATTTGGCAATTATAAATCCTGCATGATATTATGAAAAACACAGTATTGGTCAATAAGTATACTTAGCCGTAAAGATTTGCATTTGCTTACATGGACTTGGTGTTTGATATGAAACTCTATTCTAAGATAACGATGACGAGGTCAAGATGGAAACTGTCATGCTATTTTTTTCCATGTTGAAAAAACTAAAGCTAAAATCTTTTACCTATAGGATCTGCCGTGTTACTGTGATGGAATTAAGGGCCTGCTGTTGGCCTGACTGGTTTGGAGCCATGCATCTGGTGGATTCAGGGCCATAACTGATCATTACTGCCATCAATTACCCATTACTACAACATCAAATAGTGGAAAGAGGTCTGTTGGCTAGTGCAGTCAGTGTAATAATACTCCACTGCATACTCCCATGACATGCCTCTCTTCTCAAACCATCTACCAAATGCACCGTCCAATTTGGTGGTCCACTTAAACTGCAAGAATGTCCCGGCCACTCCCCTCCACCGCCTCAGCATCCACCTGTAGGATATGGATATACAAGAGATTTATACCTCCCAATATCTATGAATATGTAAAGCATATCTACAAGTGAGTGATAAGTGAGTTCAGTGTGATAAAAGCGTTTCCTTGACTGAAGTTATTAAAACCAAACCCGTCATAAGGATGATGTGTTGAACACAAATCAGACCATTACATCTACCTAAAAAGACTGAAAGTTCCTTTGGGGATTTATGACCTATACTGCAGCCAGCCGCTAGTGGGAGATTAAAGTGCTTCATTTTTGGAGCTAGAGCAATATTCCTGTTTGTATTCAGTCTGTGGCAGCAGTAAGGAGGCACCGAAGGAAATCCAGAGTAAGTGTAAGGATTTCAGCAGGAAACACAATCTACTGTCTGGAATGTATGCAGGCAATCAGGACAGGCGTTAGCTTAGCATCTGTTTACAAGCAAATTTCATAAATTTCACATTCTAAAGGGAATTAACCTCCTCAGACCCAGGAAAGCCACAGGTTTTTGAGTTTGGGCTTTTTTTAATTCAATAATTGCTTATATTAGAAACATCATGATGCAACAGTTTTTCAGATGCATTCTTAAAATTTTTATGGAATGTCATTTGCGGTGGACAGATGTTTTTTTTTTGTATAAAGCTGTGAATTTCTTCAGAGTCCTAGGAGGTTCAAAAAAGTGTCCTAACTCACTGCATTCAAAGGCTGTAGAGCACACACTGGTCACAGAAGAGCCGTGTAAGGGGAGTTCTCTTCACGTTCTTTCACAAGGATTCATGAGATACGAGTCATCTCATAAATTTGCGCTGTCCCACGGCCCCGTCTTCTCCTGAGTATCAAAGGACATCACCGTGGACAAGGTGTTCCACTTTGCACTTGAAAGCTTGAATCAAGACACACTTAAGACAAAATAATTTGCAAGGGAGTCGACCAAAGACGTGCAATGACATGTTGGAATGTGAGGGAGTAACAGGGATCTTTGTCTTTATTTACTTAAGTTGCAGTGGAAGCCATGTGAAATTGCTCTGTGTTATTTTATCTTTATTCAATGTGGAGCAGATTCCCCTGAATTTGAACCGTACTTTTCATTTCTTCATCCAAGACGCTGTGCTGTTCATACGGTCTTCAAAGCTGGACTTTGCTGCTTCTGTCATGGGTGTCTCCTGTTCTTGTTCCAACAAATCTTCAAATTCAAGCTTGCTTTTGCTGTTAACACTTCAGAAGATGGCAGATGTTTGTACTGTGTGTGTAAACTAGACCATATACTACACACCACAGGGAGGTCTGAGATGGCAACATTTTGTATGTAACACCAAAACATATGTATTTCTCAGTCTTAACCCATAAAGACCCGAACAGCCACCGCCGACCAAAACCATCTACTGATCTAAACTGTTTAATACCTGCTGATCCACTAATCCTATCAGTACATGTAAAGAATTGGTGTAAATACAGTTATTCATCTGTTCATGGTCATCAGATATGACCCATTTGGACGTTCAGAGGCTCTGTAGT
>JAPQRQ010000017.1:1922399-1976417 GCA_037367365.1 Apogon talboti
CTATCTATCTATCTATCTATCTATCTATCTATCTATCTATCTATCTATCTATCTATCTATCTATCTATCTATCGTGCTTTACAACAAGCAAAGCTGACAAAAGTGCTGTACAATAAAAGAATAAAGATAAAAGTATCACAAATAAATAATAATAACAACAATACAGTGCATTCTCCTATTAAAACAAACAATGTACCACAGTACTAAGTGTTAAAGGCCCGTTCTGAACACATAGGTTTGAAGTTCTGCTCTAAAAATGGGCAGGTCTGCCACCAGCCACAGCCGTCTATTTTTACAGCGAGTCGGTTTCACTCACTGCTCCGTGTTTTGCCCCACATTATACAGGTGGTGGAGGGTGCACTGAGCGCGCTCAGATATCTATGGAAAGAATAAGGTCCATTCTATCAGCACGTTTTAAAATTTTTCCTATTGAGCAAACAGTTGAATTTTAATGAATATTTAAAATAAATCATACATTCAGAACGATCACCACTGACACGTCAGGGGTTAAAGGGTTAAAAAAAATGTGATTTTCCACATGTGAAGCGCAAAGAAATAAGCTTTAGGCCTATTTAAAGAAAGGATTTGATCTGTGTTTCTATAGCTAACATGTCCACAAGTAGCAGAGGTCTTCTATATACAGTATGTCCCCAGAGATGAAGATGGGCTGAGATGTGAGAGAAGGGAGAATTTGCTGGTTGAGGCCTGATGTGACAAATGCGATGCAGATGAAGATGATGACTCATAGGTCTAGACTGATAAAGGAGAGGTTTCTCTGTAACGAGAACAAAGAGAAAAGTTATTATAAAAAAGAAATGACATTGTTAGACAAATTCCGACCTGCTCCACCGTCACCGCCTCCCTCTGCACTGTTCTCTCTTTGTCATCGTCCACCTTCCTCAGCCAGATGTTATCCTTTACAACATCATCAGCCTCCCAAACTGCTTTGTTTCATCTGCCTCTGTGTTCAATGTGTTACCGAGAGCTGGTGTGTACTTTGGCTTGTTACAGATAAAAGTATTTTCATCCTTTCTGAACAATAGAGAAACACTGGGAGTGTGGTATACACAACACTTTGACACAAACACATACATGTAGTGAATGCTCAGTGCCGAAAACTGGCTCCTTTTCCATCCAAAACCAAATGATGACAGACTTGGCTTCATGGCCAAAGGAATCTAAACACAAATTCTGTTCTGGAAGGCAAGTCATAATTCATCAATCGAATCAATGTGCTGAGCTGTATTTTACAAATAGTGCTTGCATGAAATTTTGTGTTATTAATGTGATTTTTATGGTGTCTTTCAAGACGTTGAAAAGGATAATGCATTAATAAATGTAGTATAAAAACGAGCAATCATATGAAACAAATTAAAGCATTACTGATTCCAGATCCTGGAATCAGTAATCAGCAATCTAAATAACCTTATTATTATTTATTCAGAACAGTCTAGAAAATGGGTTCTGAACATTATTCAATAATATTGTAGGTTAGATTAGATTAGACTTTATTGATCCCACAACGGGGAAATTTAAGAAAAGAAAAGGAAAAAAATAAATGAACATCCATAAGGATAGTGCAAAAAAATAAAAGCAAACAGTCTAAAATAAATAATAATAGTAATAAAAAACTATACAGACTAAATACATATTTAGTGGAATCAGACAGTACAGAATTGTATTTGCATGGAGTATCATGACAAATATATAGAATGAATCAAACCTTATCAAAGCTGTAAGTCGTGCTCTTTGTGATGCATGTGACAGAAGACAGGTGAACATGCACAAACGCTGCACAAACCAACAGTCACTTCCCTTCACTGAAGCACGTTCCTGGCACCGGGCCCCTGAACTGTCCCACTGCATCTAATGGTGACGTTCAGCATAAAAGCATGAACACATCACAATTTGTTGGGACAGTAACATCCTCAACCACCTCCTTTCTGACCATGAGGGCAAATGAGTCATCACATGAACAGTCAGATGGTCATAAAATATAGGGCATCTACGTTTATGCTACACACAATACACACAAATGCTAACCTGCTGAGATCCCACTGAGGTCCTCGCTTTTGCCGAATGTTACAAGAATGGTAATTTACCCTCAAATGAGATGTTTAGAGGGGGAATCACGGCCCGGAGGATGCTTAAATCAACAGCTTTGACCTGTCTTTCTTTGACAGACAAAATGAGACATCTCCCTCCGAGTGACGGAGTTCTGTAATTCATCACAATAATGGGCTATGATTCATGCATTTCAGGGAGAAGCACCAAATTGGCATAAGTGACAATGGAGACACTGTCCCTGGAGTGTACACACTGTCCAGACAGACGGATCTGTGTGAGAATGGACAGTAATAAGCTTATTTCATTCAGCGGATCCTCCACCCGCGGCTCCGTTCTTACGCCTTCGTGCATACTTTCTGGGATTGGGCAGGACTGAGCGTAAAGTTGACGGACTTCGATTTCCTTCTGATAAATACTGTACAGTCGATGACCTCAGATGTTGTGTGTTTATTCAAGTGTGTTTGTATCGAAGCGTGTGTCCGCCCATGGATTTATGACATTATGTTGGGAGTCTAACGCACTTGGCAGCATCTGTTTAAGAAAAATATTGGACAGAGCAGCAGTCTGTCCGGTTGATTAAGTGGAGGTGAACGCAGTGTCTCGCTCTCTGAACTTCACATCTAAACTTTAACATCTTACATTCTTCAGCTCATACGCACCGAACACGTGACGCTTCAATTCTCGCCCCCCGCCCCCACTCTTTGATAGTTTTCCCCTTTCTTCCAGTTCTCTCCATCTCCATCACCTCACACATCAGTTTCTTTTTTGGCTGAGTCACATTTTCCCTTTTGATGAGGTCCATTTTTTGGTGGGAGATGGTGTTTGGAGTTCTGGACCCAGCTGTCGCCCTTTACTTTTCCCTACATAAACCATCAGGGGTAAAGTTAATATAATAAATAGGATAGTGGAAAGCCTACTAGTTAAGATGACATTAAAACTAGTTAAATATAGTAGGTGATGGTGGTGCACCTTTAACACAGAGCACCACCGATAATAAAACAGAATAAAAAGAACAAAAGAAATTCCACTCTGAGCTACTGTAGAAAACATAATATTGTAGACTTTGTAGAAATAAATGGCTGATTCCAAGGTAATGAAAACACAATTGTCATTTTTGTTTGATTATACACTAATGAAAACATAATTATGAATATTATTTTCCGTTTCTGCAGATCCTCCCATATCCCTCTAGATTTTTTAAGGTTCATATCAATATATTGTGAAATATAATGAGCAATATGATAATATTTGTTTTAATATTATTCAATAAAATGTCCTTTGGTACTACTCAGTCCTTTATTCAGTTGTCATTAAAAAGCACAAGTATTAAACTCATCAGTCTTTCTCTTTCATCCATGCAGTAATTGATACAAGCTGATCAGTGACTCATTGAATGTGAGTCAGCGGGTTCAGCCAACTGTGGCCTTTTTGTACATGTTGCATTACAGAAAGCATACAATGCATCAATAAACATTTTATTCCTTTAATTGGTGTATGCATAGTATGCGTGCATTGTTAATTAAGATTTTTTTAAAATGTTGGTGACTTTGATCACAGTCTTTATCAGACGACACCAGGCTTTATACCTCACTAGTATGCTGAATGTATTTAATAAAATAAATCGATATAATCATGTATATCACAGTGACTCATTCACAGGCACACACTGAGTGACTCATCTATCACTCTGTATCAGTTACTCCACTCCCCCCTCCCTCCGCCTCCTCTTTATTACATTACAGAGCATGCCCAGTCACAGTGTGACTCAACCTGCACTGAGATGCTGCTGCTGTTACCAGACACCGACACAAGGTCAACGCTGCCTTTCATCTAAACACTAATGCAATGCATGTTGGTGTCTGGGCAGAAAAATTATAAGCAATTTACCTTGAGCTCATGAAATTCTTTGACACTTAGAAAGGCAGTTTGTATTAAAATTTTCAACTTTTTTTTGGGCAACATCTTGCACTTTACATGGATAGTCCATGAGTTAGTTTTTTTCTTGTATTTGTGAAGGTGAAGATGAAACTAATACAACCACAGCAGCATCTACACCAACAGAAGGTAAAACAGACATAAAGATCACTGTTTCTCCAACATCTCACTCTTTAACCCTTTATGGGTCACTCATTGAAATACTCTGAAATTCATCATTTTCACCTTAGTGTTAGTCTTCCTCCTCTTGTCATCAAACATCTGAGCACCACTTACTAAAAAGTAAACACATGCAATAAAACGACTGTTATAAGGTCATAAACTGACAAAAATCACTCATATTCACTATTTACACTTAAAAATCTCTGAATCACTGTATGGTGTTATAAAAACCAACATGCTTCTGGACCTCACTGAGGCACCGGATTGGCCCATAGTTAATGTTTTCAGAAATGACCAAAAATAGTCACTTGCCCGATGAAGGGTTAAGACACCTATTCATCATTAATCATCTCATTAATATAATACATTTCTATCCCAGTTCTTTAGTTTATTGTCATATGTACATTTCAGTGTAAACATCAGACTGACGTGGCTGTGAATCACAGCGATAATATAATTTTCAGTCAGTTTGTTCACATAAAAAGCACGTCTTTCTCAGCTATTTTGCAAGTAACAAAATAGTATAGTATACTATTTTATAGTATAGACAGTAAAAGAGAAAACCACCTCTGTGCATATGCTTCATCTGTGGAGAACTGCATGTTCACAGCTCAAAGAGGCTATTAAAAGTGGTTAAAATAGCTCTTAATTGGCATAACTTTGTAATAAACAGTCCAGGCCAAACATCGTTACAAGTAGATTAACCAACCACAGATGTTGAGAGCCGGAGCTGGAGCCAACATAAACTGTATAGAAATGGTGAGAGAGAACATAGTGACACAAGGCAAAAACATTGTCATCATTTGAGGTCCTCATTTCCTTTCTGTGCTGGAAATATAAACTCAAACTACCCATAACATTTTGTAACCCATACAACATCTGTTTGTTCTCTTTCATTCAAATGCAGCATAAATAATGTATTTCAGATTAAGCTGGTATTCAGCCCAACATGCAACGCCCAATCACAAACAGATGCACGAGATATTGATATGAAGACTATTTACATTCAGAGGAATGATGCATGCATAAAACTATTTGATTGATGGATCTGCAGTAAAATAATGCAGCGTATACGCACAGAAGTCTGCAAACCTTTGCATCAGTTTCCAGGCCTTAATGTGTTAGTGTGATTAATAAGCGTGTCAGTTTCCATGTTCACCTGAAAAGCATCGACCTTATTCAAGATTCTGCAAATATTTGGTCATCTGGTGTCACAGTGGTCTAGTTGTATGAGTTCTGTTTGCACAGATCTGATTGAATGGACGATCCTCTGAACTTCTCACATGTATCTGACACCTTGCATTATAAGCTCGGTCTTTTCCCACTGTTCAGGTCATCAGGGCCACTAGAACTACAACCTGTCTAGTTCCTATTCCTTTGTCGCTGCCGTCACCTTGTCAGACCTCAAGCAGGTGTTTTTTTTCCTTTTATCCCCAGTGTTTCTATCCAGAGGACCACAGCTGAACTGATGTGCTTTGAGTTGTTGTGAAACGTATGGGTGTGCACGACAAACTGAAGGAACGGAGCCATGTTTCAGATACATGAACTGGTGAATTTGGCAGCAACAGTTACACCAATCAGGCCAGGAGATTGAAACCCATGATTGTGTCCATGCAGATCTTTTGTCAAACACAGATAAATAAGCCTCTCAAACCCCTTTGGTTGCTAATTGAACGTAGGTCACATCTCCAGAGAGGCTGAGCTGGTTATTTCACCGAGATTTACATACGGCTGAGGTCAGACGGTCCCAAACATGTTGGCTACGTTCAGTTCAGTTCAACATTTACTCCTTCTTGTTAGTGTGGTTAATCTAGTTATTTTGATGATTTCAGTTTTAATTTATTTAGTTTCAGTTTCAGACCGTTTGCTTGTCATCACCTGTAATAGTTCTCCAATAGAAATGCCATATGATCATATAGGCACGAAATTGTGTAGAAAGTAGACATGGAAGGACTCCCACAGAAAAATGTATATCAGTAGGACTGGTTTAAATGCAAAAGTCAGACAGATAAGTATGATTTTATATATATATATATGTAAAAAAAGCAACTTTAATTTTACAAAAGACCTCTGTGACTAAGATCTTACCTTTACAAAGAATGTTCTCTGGTTGGAGGAGACAATATTACAACTATTTCACTATACTGATCTGCTTGATATGTGGAAGAGGAAAGGCGAGGCTTTAAGAGCATGATGAATACAGATTATCAGGTACAGATATTAGGTACACCTTGCAGGTGTACCTAATAAAGTGGCCGGTGAGCCAGTGTCAGAGGTTCTACGCTGTTGGAACCAGTGGTTATTTGAGTTGTCGTTACTGTACATCAGCTCAAACTCGTCTGGACATTCCCGTCTGACTTCTGGCATTGACAAGGCATTTTCTTTCAGAAAACTGCCGCTCACTGGACATTTTCTCTTTGACGGACTGTACTCTGTCGACCCTAGAAATGTTTGTGTGTGAAATACCCCAATAGATCAGCAGTTTCTGAAACTGTCAGCCCGTCTGGCAGCAACAACCATCCTGTCTTTTTCTGAAGGCACCAACAAGGAGGCAAACGCTTGAATGCAGAATAATGACAAGCACAGATATTATAACGACATGGTCCAAAGCCATCAATATAAACGAGCAACCATCATGTAGTCTGGCCTTAATCCTTGGGAACATACGAGGCCCACAAACCAGGCTCCATTGCACAAGTTCTGCTTAGAGAATCAGGCCAAAAATCCCGCAGTGTTATGTTAAGCTTGGGGAAGGCGACCCAAGCATTGGATGAAGTTACACAACTTGAAGGCAATGCCACCAGTGTATGTAAACTTTTGAACCACTGAGAAACATTATTAAATAAATAAAAACTGAAAATGGAAAATCCTCAGTCTAAAATTTCTCATCATTGAAATAAAGCTGACTGATCTAACAGAAAGAAAATATGCTGAAATCAAATGTTTTGAGTTTGAATCCATGTCGCCAAGGGGCTTGTAAACTTCTGTACATTAAACAGAGTGATGAATGACTGTTTCCCCACAGGCACACAAGCAACTACAGCTACAGCTAAGGCTGATTTTCACTCTTTATTAAATTCTACATTATTTTTCCAATTAATCAATTAGTTGTTTCATTTATAAGTGTCAGAAAGCTGTAAAAATATTGATCCGGGTTTGCCCAAACTCAAAGATGACTTGTGTGGTAACAACTCAAATATGTTGGCTTTGCTTTCAGAAGAGTAAAGAAACCAGAAAATATCAAAGTTTTCAAAGCTGAATCCAGATTAAAAAAAACAAAAAACCTTTCTCCACTTAAAATATTACTCAAACCAAGTAAATAGTTGGTGATCCACAGAATAGTCAATAATTTAGTAATTACTTTGCAGTTTCCACATGGAACTGGACAACTGTGACAAAGTAATGAAAAACCATGAGCATTACTTGTAAGAAGTTAAAAGATTTTTGCTTTAAAGGTAATGCAAAAGTCTGGAAAGACACATGAAATGCCTGCATAACAAATGAGGTAATCTGTAATTAAATTAACACCAACAACAATCAGAGCTTCTCAATAACAGCAACACACATTAATAACATCTGATGGTGAGCAGAGCATGAACAGCCCATGAAGGTCTGTTCCACTGAGTTTATATAGAAAACCACAGGTGGTCTCATAAAGACTTCCAAAACTGCATGTTTGTCTCCATGAGCGTCTACCCTCGGGCACCAGAAGGAGCTCATTTTGTTTCCTTTTCCCTTAAGACGTGATCAGTCATTCTAACAGTCACGCAGGAGCCGCCAGGACGGAAAATGGAGCTCATCTCCAATCACCCACACCCGCTTCACCTTCACTGCCCCCACCAACACAGCACACCCATTTTATCTTCCTTCCCTGTCTTCTGAGATAACTTCAAATCATGAGTGCAATCCAATCAGTCACGTCCGCACTTAATGAATCCTGACAGATTCAAGCAGTCGGAGCATACTGACATATATCAGATGTAACTAGGAAAAACAAACTGGAAGTCTTATAAATAACATTAAAACAACTTCACCTTTGAGAACAGACATCCGGCCAGCTCTCTACGAAGATAAAGTATTAAATGAAGTGAAAGATGAGGAATGTCTCCAAAAAATAAATAAATAAAAACACATACTGTATAAGAGAGCGCACCTGTCTCTAGTCTTTAGTCCATACTGCCCTCTAGTGTAAAGAACTCTACTCATTTTCCAATGATGACTTACACAATTGGCCACAATACCCCCACTTCAAAAGGCAGAGCATGTAGTCTTACTTAATTCTCATAAAATCTGCATATTTTCTAATGTGGATCACTTTAAAAGTCAACAGACACGCCTGTGGCTGTGTACTTTAATACATGAGGCAGAATACGTCTAATCCTGCTCCCCTCCACATGAAGATCAGTTTCCTCTCCAAACCGTCATGACTGCTGGGGGGTCCTGAAGAGTTAAGTGGTCTGGTAGCTTAAGCTGCTAACCAGAGGAAGAGAAGTGCCTTTGTAGGGGCAGGTTACACCACAAAGAACAGCCAACCCACTCATGTGAGTAATATGAAGCCCCTCAGGTCATAAGACAACCCCCCTCCGCTGGGTGGTATATTCAAGTCCCTCTGACTAGCATAACATGGTTTTACTGTGGGGTGTAACGGTGTGTGAAATCTAAACCCAAACTGTGTCATAAATCATATTTGGGATTTAAAATGGAAGTCTTTATCAACAGTGCTCTGCAGGATCAACTCATTCTTATGCTGTATGGGCCTCCTTCTACACACCACCTCGTATCTGTTTTTCTTGAAAACCACAATAAAGTCTTATGGTTGAAGATGAAATCTAATTTTATGATTGTGCTGTCTTAAAACTGACTAAACGACCAACACATTCTCAAACAATGAAACCGATAAGCCGTTATTAAGTTGTCCAAAAACTTTACTTTCCAAAAACATTCACAGAAAAAGCAAGAAATGAAATCAGTTATCCATAAAAGAATAAAAATACCAAAAACCTTTGGTCCTTATAAATCTCCGGCGTATTTTCAGCAGCACTGCTCAACAGGCTTTATTGGGAAAAGACATCCAGTCCTGACCGACATCAAAAACCAGTCCTTTTTACCATCACCAGAAGGAATCTACATTCCTTCTCCAAAATTCAGGATTAGGAAAGGAGAATAGGGATCCTGCATTCCTCCCACTACGTACGGCCCATTTAAGGACATGAAAGGGAATCAGTCGCTCTTCTCTCGGTTCTGTCTGCGAGCCTTTCGCTTTAGTTGGAGTGTCTTCAGCTCAGTCATCGTGGAAAAGGTCCTGTGCACCCACACCATCTGTAATAAGATCAGACTTTATAAATTTCACAGTTAGCAGCAGCAAAAATACAACAAGCAAGTGCAGAGAAAAAGACGGAGAGAAAAATAAACACCACAAATGCATCAACGTGTGGAGAATGTGTTCTTTATCACTGTGGAAAAGAAGTTAAGGTCCACCTTTTGCTTCACAAACATTTTCATGGTAACCCTGGATGTAACTGTTGTATCCTGTATCATGACAACCTTCAGCCGCTCTGCTGATGGCATTTTGACCACATCCTAACCTCAGTCACCTGGCACACTGAATCAGACCAATTGCTAAAAGTTTTTTCATCTTTTCAAGTCAAATGGTGCCTCAGAACCATTTATTGCTTCTGACATCAGTGCTTTCACTTCCAAATCTAATCTTTTTCAGTTATCAAATTACTACTCTGTCTAAAAATGCTTGTGGCACGACACTGTGTTCTTTTAGAACAGTTATGAGGAAGAGGAACTTAAATCCAAGTTGAACTCAGCATTACATTTTGCTTCAAAACAAATGACGTCTGCTCAGAATAAAGGCTTCCATGCTTCAGTGAACATCATTAGCATCCGTTCTGTCCATGAAACAACAAAACCACAAAAAAGTCATTAGATCATATTTTTGGAACTTCCAAAAATATTACCAAAGCCAAATTACTGTGGGACCTGTTTATCACTTTACTTGAACAGAGAAAGTGAAGATCTAATGGTGATACTTACCACAATAATGACTGTGTTTAGCAGAAGAGGAATCGAGAAGACCAAAGAAATAAACATGCCCTTGGAATCAAAGTATTGGAAATTTGAAAAAGACCTGCAACGAAATGGAAAGAGCATTCATACTTACTGTGGTGTTTAAAGCTTGAGCTTCATTCAACATTCATTCCAACACCTTACCTCCAGTTCATGGCAGCCAGTTCATTTAGATATTCAGCACTATACACCAAGCCAACTGTGGAGAGATGCAACGTCATCGTAAGGTTACTAGTTTGCAGTGTTTGTCACAAGTCAGCTTTCTATAATCTCTATAATAATTTCAGCAGCCTCCACTGAAAGCTTATCCAAAATATACCTTATTACCAACGTTTGCTACATACATGAATTACCAATCATATTAGCGTGGGATGCCCCCCACAAAATTAAAGTTAAAAACAAAAAGGGAAAACGTCCAAGCTTCTGACAGCTGAACTGTCATGTCCACGTACCCATGAGCAGGAAGTGACAAATCTGAGCTCTGTAGTATCTGCAGGTCACCACAGTCACACACAAACACACAACGTGAAACGACACAAGTCCGATAAGCCACGGCTCCGACCACTGCACCTACGAATGATAAATGACACACATTATGCTGCCCGAAACAGAACTGTTTACTAAATCCAACCATAGCCTTTCTCTATTAGCATTACGGCTAGCGGTGCGCACTAGATAGACTAATAGGGTAAACTCAAACTTACCGACATGAGAAACGTCCATATCGATGTAATTCTCAAATTGCTAAATCCATCTATGGGGATAGAGCTAATATTTTCCGCTTTCTGGTCCGTCATCTTTATGTAAGAAAAACTCACAGACGTTTGCTTAGTTCGTTTCTAATGTTTTCCTGTCAGAGTACTTTTTGTCGCAGTAGAATGACGTCACAGCCGCGACTTCCCTGTGTTTTGTGTAGTTATGTATACAATAAACATAATATAAATACGTTATAAAAAAAGATATCCACGTTACGTACATTCATCCATTACATGAAACAGTATTTTTTGATAATTGTGTATACTGAAAAAAGGCTAAAACTACTGAAAACTATACTATAGTGTATACTATACTATACTGAAAAAAGACTCAAAACTACACAAATCCTTCAAAAGTCGGCTTTTCCACTTTTTGTTTGTAAACCTTTGCAGTGAAATCAAGTCAAAACCAGTTTTCATATATGCTCAATATTTAGCTTTTATTTATGTCATTACAACTTACAAATAGCTCATCATGACTTACAAATCCTTTATTAATGAACAAACTTGCATCACATCTTCTGAACATTGAAACCAACTTTAAAATTCACATTATTTCAGCTTGTGCTCCAAAGTACAAATCTTATTGTTCTTCACATTACATGTCCAAATCATCACCACTTCCAGTTATCAGTCCATCCTCCCCTTCACCAGTGCCTGTATAGTACATTGGCCAGTCTCCTAAGGTGATTGGCTTTGATTTACTCTTCCATTGAGTCTGTCTCACCTGTAAAATCATTTTAAGTGGTCACAGCGCGTAGCCACTGTTTTATTATGTTATTCATGTCCTGCTGGAGGTGTCACATCCCACTTTGGCAAATACTGATATCTTGATGTTTGAAAGGCACATCATGTTTTTAATATTTACAGAAAGTCTATGTACAAATAACATCTAGGAACAGTTTTACAAAATTATCTTAAACAGTGTATATTTATGAAAATTTAGTTCAAAAGTATGCACAGTAGTATAAAATAGAATCAGCCATTAAGAACAAAAACATGTACAAAAAAGTACAGTTGTATATGATTCACTTATTACATTTGGTAGAGACATAAATATACAGTAGATACATTTCATCAACTTTATGATGATAAATAACTTGTTGAGTGTTCATGGAGTTGTGAAGACACTGGAGGGAAATGAATGTGACTAAATGTAGGGTCTGTCTCTGCTTTGGTGGAAATCAGGGACAAAAGTAGCTGCCACCGTGATCGGAGTAGAATAACCGATGGCAAAATTGTACAGACCCAGCATGAGACACTTCCAGGTGGAACGCAGTGCTTTGCCAACATTCTGAAAGACAAACACGGAGCCACAGGTTAATCATTCACACGGTTTCCACTGTAGAATAACTTTATAATCCAACAACCCAAAACTCTCCTCCGCTGACACAGACAGTGATGGAGGTTTATTTAGTAAACCATGTGCATGCAGGATTTTAGTCACAAGAAATGTTCCTCAGTACAACAGATCAGAGCAGGTGTGTGGTTTTGTAAGAAGCTCTTTAACCCATAAAGACCCAAACATCCACCATCGACCAAAAGCATCTACTGATCTAAACTGTTTAATACCTGCTGATGCATTGATAGGATTAGTGGATATGACCCAAATGGGTCATATCTGATGACCATGAAAAGATGAATAACTGTATTTAGACCTTCAGAGGCTCCGTAGTTACCATGGAAACACGGTCATCTTTTTCAACAGTGATTCCCCAGTAAAACCCATGGAGTTGGATCAATGACAGTGGATGGACACACTGGGTTTATGTTCAGATAATGAGACATTTGCTGAAAAAGTCACTATTTCTTAATTTTCTGTTTTTGGTATAATAGCCTTTAAGTGTAATCTGAGCTTTTATGAACATCTATATGATCAGTGAATAAAATATTGGAAAATACCTGATTTATACTGATAAAATACAAAATAAAGAGAATAATATTAAAATAAATGGTGATAAATCACTTAAAGATGAAATATAGAAGAAAAATCATTTGGGAACTGACTCAAAAGTAGCACTGGGTCTTTATGGGTTAAACGTCCAGATCATGTAATTGTCCTTTTACATGAGCGACGACAATACAAAAAAATGCACTTCAGAAATTTAATGAGTCAAATCTCAGTTGATTTGATTGACAGATTTTTAGTGAAATGTCACTGAATCCTCATTGATTCAATAATGTCTGCTTTGAACCATTCAAACCATACAAAAACGCACAAACATCCCACTTTAAACGGCATAGTGTGTTCAGTTTATGTCCACATCTAACTCACTTGTGATAAAGTGATTGAGAAATGACCTTTTCAGGGGTGTTAAATGGTGGTGTTAAATCTATGAAGACGTATTCATGGTACAAAAACAATAGCCTGCTCTGTAGCCGGTGTTTGTTCTGTGAGCGCTATTGTCTGGACAGGAAAGGACTGTCCTGCTGAAGCGGACACAGGAAGTCAGACATCTTATAAAAATAAGCGAGGAACAATCCCGCCTCACCACTGTGGTATGAGAGTGCAACTCTACCTGGTATTAAAACTTCTTTATGGTGTTTAAGCATCGATTTGACAATTAAAACCATAAAAATACAACAAAAACAACCCGACACTCATTTATGACCTGTTTACCTGAATTCTACAGGATGTATTAAAACTGTAACATAGGAATACTGATTCAAGTTTATTACTCTTCAACATAAACAGGTTAATTTTAAACCATTTATTATTGCTTGATAACATATTCCGTAAACCACTTCCTTATCAATACACGTGAGAGGGAGATAAAACAGATTTGGTACTATATGAGGGCTGTCTTTTCTGTGTATTGTTTCTGCAAATAGCAAAGGCCAGCGAGGGGTCGTCAAACAGCAACACAATGGAACACAAAGAAACAACACAGCAGGTGCAAATGAATGCAGTTTGATTTAGAGGCGATTGTAATGGTCTCGTTCCAGTTGAATTTACTGAATTTTGTGATTAGATTTATTTTGAAGCCTGCTATTTTTGCAGTTTTTATTTGGTTTGAGTGATGTTGGAAAACGGACGTTACAACTTACCCATTTGTGAGCTGCAAGAAAGTATGAGGTGATTAGTTCAGGTTTCCCTTCATATTGTGCCAAAAAAAGATGTATGAGTTTATGTAAATGTACAGTTTTTTCAACAGTTACGTGGTTCAAGCTCCTTATTCCTTCACTGTAACATGCAAATTGTACTCTAACCAAACCAGAAGCATCACATATCTATAGTTGAGTATAAATTTAAGGATTATCTATGATTTCCACAGCAGCTGATAAGACTATATTTGTTAATGACTATAATAAACAACGGTAATTGGTCAACAGTAAACCTACTGCTACTGTTATTTGAGGTCACACTCCAGGGCTGTGTCCTTATCAATCATGTGTATTGGTTGTAAAACTACTAATCTTGCAAACGGGCCAATGGTGTTCTCACATGTACTTTATAAGGACAGTCCAGCTTCTTTATGGCAGTGGACAGAATGTAAACATGTCTGACCTGTGCTGTGACAACAAGCTCGATCCAATGTGATCTGTATATGTTTAGTTGTGTTCAAAAGTTAGTCCAGCAATCCATGAGTCTGTATCCGTCAGTACTAACACAGCTGTTATATTGATGTCATTTCCATTTTCTCAAACTCTAGTGTCAAAAAAAACAAAAAACCCAAACAGCTGTGGATATTTCTTACTAGCTTTATAATCACAAACCAAAGCTGCTTCATGATTGGAGAAAATGAGAAATTTAACTTAAAAATCTGACTGGAGCAGATGTCAGCTTCAGACTTTCAGAAACAGGATGATTTCAGTGTCTGATTGATGACATTGAATGGAACATTTCAACTTACCTGCAGCCGAACTACAAGAAAACAGAAGTCTGGTCAGTTCAAGTGTCTGCTGTACAGGCGTACCTTCAACATTTACAACACAGAACCAACCTTCTTTACTTTCTTGTACTTTTCCTTCTTCCTTCTCTTCTTCTCCTCTTTTGCCTCATCGCTCTCCACCAGAGGCTCGTATTTTTCTGGCAGAAAGGTGAAACTGATCTCTCTGCGGCCCTTGTCATTGTGTCTCCTGATGTGTGAGAAGTCATCCGTGCTCTCTGGATGGTCCACAGAGTCCACTTGTCGTTGGTATTTTGCTGCAGATATGTTCAAAGTATCTGCTCCGTTTCTGTCAAACAGTCTTGATGACAGAGAATTAGGCTTCATGTTTTTTGGCTCTTGCAGCTCCCACAGACAGAATAATAAGGTACCACTTTGTTAAGGAGGTCAGGTATGTTGTCAGCAGATGTTATGTGCATGAGTGGAAGTGCATTCCAGTGGACCGCCTTGTGTGGTGGATTTGGCACAGAGCCCTTAAAGGTGCAAATCCTTCCTTCTCACAAGACAGGCCTTAATAGGTTTTAAAGTTCCAAATGTAATGTTTCAAAAACCAAACCCAAAATCAAAATGACTTAAATCCAGTGAGAAAGCAGAGCTGGAGGTGATATAGGTTACAACTTACATTTTATTTATTCTTATTATTCAGGGTTCCTACAAGTTCAATTTAAGACCTTTTAAGACCTTTTTAAGACTACTTAGAACAGAGTTTAATGCCCTTTTCACACCTTATTTCATGGCCAAAAATTCTAACTCCTAGAAGTTAGGAAAATAATAATAATAATAATAATAATAATAATAATAATAATAATAATGCATTAGATTTCTATAGCGCTTTTCAAGTCACCCAAAGCGCTTTACATTATTGATGCATTATTCTTTCGCGCTCTCAGTCTCACTGTGGTGGTGGTAAACTACATCTGTTTCCACAGCTGTCCTGGGGCAGACTGATGGAAGCGTGGCTGCCAATTTGCGCCAAACGTCCCCTCCGACCACCGAACATTCACACGCATTCATACACCAGTGTGAGTGGCACTGGTGCAAATGGATTTCTGTAGTCCACCGCCTTGACACAGCGAGCTTCAAACACGTTCCCCTCCAGAATGAGCCTTCCTCCAACCAGCTAGTATTAAATTTGCGCTTCCTCATGCTTCCTTTTCACTTAACGTTCCCAAAGTCAGCTTTATCTGGCACAGCTGCGTGTGTGCGTTGGGCTGAATGTTCTGCAGAGTTAGCGATAATCGGTTCCTAATTCCAGTATAAACTGTCAGGTTGGAACGGGTGGAACTGTGTCGACTGCCGTTACTGTCTTTGAAGCTGGGACATTTAACAGACACATTTAAACACAATACAGCCAACAAGTTTATGGCAACGTCACTTCAGACCTACCATATCAAATTTAATACCTTTTAAAGACTTTTTTAAGGTATTAAATGCAGATTTGTAAATTCAAGACTTTGTAAGACCCCGCAGGAACCCTGATTATTCTACTATAGACTCATACAGAAGGATGGTGAACATTTTAGATTCTGTGAGCTGGATCTTTAAAATCGGACTTTTACGAGAAACAAAAACAAATTTGCGGCAGAAGAGCCCACCTCTACTGACCACGAAATCCCAAGAATCTGCAAAAACAAGCAAAAGCCATTTCTATCTGAAATGTTTTTAATGATCAAACCCTTAAGGCAAACACGGGCATTCATTGAACGTGGCAGTTTTCAGGCCATTTGGCAATTACATCACCCCTCCACCTTGAACAGTACCATCAAATAACAGTTCGTATAGCATTTTGTTGGTGCTTAACATTATACAAAATGTTTCAGTTATTAAAGCTTTTAGAGTCAAAAGACAGGGATCAGTAAATAGCCCTATCCTGCCGTCTGAGTCTGTTACGCCCAGAGTCCAAAAAAACAAAACAAAAAAACCCAACATTTTAAGATGGAAAAATACAAGTCCCAAAATCAAAGTATTGGAACTTTCATCAAGTAACAGTGTCTCTCCAACTGTACAAATAATCATGTGCTAATATTACTAGTTGTTCTCATTTACTTCTCTGGCCCCGGTGATGCGTTGTTCTGACCACGGTCTGGATCTTTGAGACGCAGGATGTGGATGTTTTCGCTCTCAGGAAGAGAACTTAGAGGGGGGGAAAGCAACAAAAAACCCAGTGTTACTATAGCGCTGTAGTTCAATGCACTGGTGCCCTTTCCCAGAGAACCGAGCGTGCTGAATTCACATGGCCCTCGCCCCTGGATAAACTGCTCAGTCATGGATCATTTGTCATGATAATATACAGTTAGTATGTCAATACATGTCATGTGGGTGGTCCAGCTGACACACAAACATGCACACATAATATAACAGTGGTTACCTCATGTGCTGCGGTGTGAGGAAAATGAACTGTCGGTAAGTCTGACCAGTAGCCACCTTCAGCATCATGTCCATGGAGATTCTCCGATTGACCATGTCCTGAGGGAACCAAACAACACCGAAAATATATTGGATAAACAGGGACACAACATCTGCAAGATAGCGTTCAGTGTCACTGCCTGTTATTAACTTTATCCCAGATTCCCCTTCATTAAACCAAAACTACACAGCTTGGTAAATAATTATTGGACCATTGTGACAAAGCGGTGAAGGAATATGTAAATGTGAAGCAAACATGGACGAATACACGCATGAAACGTTTGCTCGACAAATTTCAGAAAAAAAGTAAGTTGTATTGAAATTCATTATAATAAAAACTAAATTTCCCTAATAACAAATCAACATAAATTAAGATTATCTGATATTTAGTGCCATTCTCAAAACAATTAGTAGAAAAGAAAATCAGAGGGTTGTTTCATACAGTTCCTTCAGAAAATCACAGGTGGCTTTCCAATGATTTTCAGAGCTGTGTGTCTGTACGACCCATACGTTCACACAGGCGTTGGCATGCGTGGCTTCCATCATGAGACTTTAACAGACGGACCGTGGTGAATGGGGACAGAAGTGAGACTTTGGTGAAGAGAACACAGCACGACGTGCAGAGAAGTTCATGTATGAAGCTTATTATCTCTGTCATTAGCTTGTTTTGGCAGTTAAATGGACCTGTGGACACGGGGCTTAATTATTAGAAGTGTGGACAGTGTGGGATGTCAGGAGGGTGAGATGGAGACGGGAGCCTACTGGTTTCAACATGGCATTGTTGTTTTGGACAGACACACACACACAAAAACTAAAATACATCAAATATACTTCAGCAGGCGTACCAAATATATCTAATGCTTATGAATGCTTCTTTATTGGTAAAATGCATTCATCTATTATTTAAGGTTTTAAAAAGCACAATTCTGGGGATCGTAATCTGTTAGTGCATCCATTCAACTGCTAGTTAAAGGTTTCGTTTCACTGTTTTAGGATGGAAACCAGAAAGTGATGAAATTCAGACAGTACCGGCCTTACGTGGAGCCAGGGTGAAACACAGTAAACTACACTTTAACCGTTTGACACACTTCAAGTATTCCTAGAGACGTGAACAGTGTCAATAAAAAAATGTCTCTTATTACCATGTAAACATCAAACTCATCCAGGCAGCGGAAAGGCGCCTCTGTAATGGCCCAAAGGGAGAGAACAAAGCAGACAGTGGAGAAGGAGCGCTCGCCTCCCGACAGAGAGCGCATGTCGCTCATGTCGTCCTGGTTTCCTTGGCTTGGCTGAACCTGCAATGAAACACAGACTGGAGTCAACTTTTACAACAGCGCTTTGCAATTGTTTTGAGAAATGGCAATACCATAATCCTGTATATTCTCTATAAATGTTGTAATATGATGTGAGTATGAGCCCAATACACGTTTCCATGTGAAGTGTCTGACTGAATGCTCTTACAGAGATGGACAGGGTTTCATTCTTGTGGTCGAATGTGATTCTTCCTGTGTAGCCTCTCTGAGCCAGCATGCTGTCAAAGTAGATTTTACAGCGAGCCGACAGGGACCTAAAATATAAAGGGAACATGTAGTGTGTTGGATTAAAACAAACAAAAACCATTCATTTTAATTTCGTGATGTTGTTAAATCTCCTCCAAATACTTCAGAATATAATCAGAATCAGATCAGACTCAATATGAAAATATATATATATATATTATTCAGAAAATAAGAATAAATATAAAAGTACAAAAACTAAAAAGTCAAATAAGAACATAGAATGTAAATAAGAATAGAACTAAAAGTGGAATTTAAAAAAAAAGGATGTAAAATATGAATAGACAATATTTACAGCTGACCTCCTGAACTCGGCGTAAACATGCTGCCTTTGGATCATAATGCTGTCGAGTTTACTGATGAACCTGTTGAGGCTCTTCATTTGCTGTGCCATGTTTTTGTAGTTCTGCAGTGCCTCGCTGTACTGCCTAGATGCACATGAGAGAGAGAGAGAAGAGCTTTGAAAGCACTGAGCTGATGTGTGGGGGATAACAACATGTAAAACATGGAACGGACCTTAAAATCTCCTCGCGGTCGCCCTGGTGCTCCTGCTGGGTGCTGATCTTCACCTTCAGACCATTGATCTCCGTGTCCAAACTCTTGGCTGATCGACGGACCTGTAGACGCTCTGGGCAAATCATTTCGGCCTTGCTCACCGATGCCTGAACCGCAGAGTCAATCAGAAACATTCAACCCTTAAATACAGGGCAGGTCAAACGCCAACGTACACGGAATAACTCCAACAAGTCACATACTTGAAGTTCCTGCTCTTTGCTCTTCAGACTGTCTTCCAGGGTTTGGATGTTGCGGAGCTGGCCGTTGCGTTTCTCGTCGTAGTGTTTCTTGTGATGCTTGCACTTTGCGACCTCCTGGTCAGTCTTACTCAGATCCTCCTGCAGGACAGACAGCGGCCACAGTAGTTCATATCAAGCTGCAGCTGCTGAGGAGGCAGGATTCAAGCTAAATTCATGACTTTTGTAAAACCTTTTAATGCCATTATGAACGCAATTGAAGTCCAATTCCATTTGGTGATGCACAGATATATTGTAGAACTAATATCTGTATCGGTCTAGGAACAATACATTTTACCACTGACAGCGGTCGACACTAATCTGCTGCGTCATATATATGGATGCTTCTTAAGGTTGTATGATTTTGTTTCTTCACCTTTGAAGATAATGAGATGAAGGCATGAAAGGCTTTGACATCCGGACCCTTATATTCACCATTATTGGCATTACATTACTTTTAAAGTCCTGTCCAAACTGCTTTTAAGACATTCAAAGACCTATTAGGGCCAAAATTTTTGAACACAGGATTTCAGTGTTCGAGGACTTGCAGAACTGACATAAGAATGATACAGCAAACTGTACGACGTATGTCGGCAGTAGCTTTGATTTAAGTAGTGATGGAACCTTGATACAAAATTAAAGGAAGCTTTCTGCAGCTCTCCTCATACTAACCCCCCATATTTTGAATCCTGCCCTAAAACAGCTCATAGAACCTAAAATGAGACCAAGCACCAATCAAAAGCTGCAAATGAAAAATACTGTCAATCAACTGTGAACTGTTGTAAATAGTGTTCTGATCTTGTACTTGCAGGTGAGGCCAGCATGTGCTACTTTGTATTTAAAGGAAAAGCACATGTTCAACCAGTTCTACCAAATGTGTTTTAGAATGACCTTGATCAGTTCAGCTTCGTCTGCTATGGTGTTGATCTGCTCTTTGTGCTGCTTGTACTCCTGCTCTGCCTTGTCGTAGGAGGCCTTTAGGTCAGCCATCTGAGTCCTTGCTTCCTCGTACTCGGCACGCTTCAACGTGATCTTTGTAATGATCTCCTGAAGATCTTCCTCCTGTGGAGGAGTAGTGACACAAGAATATTCTATGCATAAATAATGTCTAAGTCACGAAAATATAATATGAAATGTGAGAACTTTTGTTTGATTTGTGCTATGTGTATCAGCTGTGTAAATCCAAGAATGTTTTTATTATTCTACAAACCAAGGGCTTGAGGTCCTCTGACTGCGGCTCTTCCACATTCTGTATGTCAGTCAGCTCCAGCTGAAGCTTAGTAGCTTTATCCTGAAAAATGGGTTTAAAAAAAAAGGAGACGAAACAGGAAACAGTATTGTATTAATTTTTCAATAGTAAAAGAAAACCTTTTGAGCAGGCTAAAACCGTAAATTGTAAAAGCTTTACTTTGGTAGTCTTCTGCTCTATGTGGGCCCTTCTGAACAACCCCTCGTTCTGTTTGATCTCCTCATCCAACTTCTTCATCTGTTGTTGGAAACGAGACGCTTGAGCTGTCTGATTTTCTATCTCTCTCTGTAAGAGCCTGAGTGAAGATAAGAACAAAGAGAAAAAATAAGATTAAAGACAAATACTTGCTGAGATGTACTTGTACTTTAATGACTTAAGCTGCTAAGGCACTCTAGTTTCTGCAGACAAGATAATCATGTTGTCACAGGGTTTCTTTACTTTACTAAGACTTTCTTCACCTGATCTCCTCCTCCACGTCTCCAGACAGATAGTTGGCTCTATTCTGATCTGCTGTGTAACTGCGGTTATTGAAGATCTGATCTCCGTCCTTCGAGAAGGCTGAGTGACAGTTGCGGGGAGGGTTTTTGCCCTGTATCAGCCTTCGAGCCTCAGTGCGGTTCTATCCTCATGACAAGTACAGCACAAAGCATGTTAAGGCAACAATGAAATGTTCTTCAGGGGTTTTTTTACAATTAAAAGTGTGATTACTTTACTTACCTTAATGAGCAGAATGCTCTCAATACCCCTCTGATCAATCAGACAGTTCGCAACAACTGGGTCTTCAATTTCCAAAGCTTGAAGCACAGAGGGATATTGAGGATGGTTCACCGCTCTGATAGAAACATAAAAAATAGCAAAAATTACTAGGAGGTAGTAGAGTAGAAGGCCATCATCAGATATTCCAAACACTTCCATTATATATTTCAGATTTCTGGTCAGGTTGAATTTTTGTAATGTAATTGAATAAATACCCAAATAATAAAAGGCATTTGAAAAATAAATGCTTCTTAATATTGAACATAATGCATTTCCAACATAAATGGTTTTCTTTCCCTCGGATAAACACACTATCACATCTGCTAAACACGAAGCTTTCTAAGTCCATCTGGTAAATAGGGATACTGTGTAAACATAAAAAACACTACAAATACTGAGTAAAGGATTTTCCTAATATTGTGTCCTCACCTCCTCCTTACATCGTGGACATGTGGGAGAAACCTGCTGGTAATGATGGTAGGCCTGCGTCCTCTTGGCAACACTTTGAACATGATGGTTTGCAGCACCTTCTCATCCTCGTGGTTGTCACAAGTGAAGGCCAGCAGCTGACCTTTCAGACAGACCTCTATTGCTAGGGCCAGCTCTGGGTCCTTCAGACTAATAAGGAAACCTATAGAGCGGAAGGAAATACAACCAAAGAAAGCAAATTAAATATTAGGTTTTTTTATATGAAGGTCATTTTCTTTTCACCATCTTAAGAGTGCATTGTGCAATGGGGTCTGGGTACAAAAGTATGTGACAGAATCCTTCACACGTGTACAACTGATCACACTGGTTTTATCAACTTACTTTTTCCTCCTGTATCCATAGTTTGCATCATTAATAAAAAAGCGCTTGAATATTCAATCATCACTAAAGCAAGAAAATTACTAAAATGGAATGGTCAAAGTTGTCACATCAACATTCATAGTGTGGTGGTAGATTCATGACATCGCCTCATCATCCAATAACAGCCAAGGAAACATTCCCACTTAAGTAATTAATTGAGCTGCACTATGAATTTAATTTGTAATTAAATATTACAAAACTTGTAAGTTATTCTTGACATTAATGTTAATGTAAGGTCTGTACAGGGCCACCATCTCACCCAGAGGTCCTCGGGGTTTCTGCTTGAACTGGCCCCTTTTGTGAGCATCCTCAATGGCACTGAGGAGCGCAGGCATGTGCTCTCCAAAGCGACGCAGACGATTGGAGCGACTGCTCTCCATAGTCTGAAGGTTCCTTCTGTTGACGTCAATGGACCTCTGGAACACTTCCTTTTCTTTCCTGAAGTCAGAAGGATGTGGGTGTTCAACTTCCATATGATCCCGGTTTCTAACTCCTAATTCACTTGTGATTGTTTATTATAATGATTATGAATACGTAATTACAGAAAATCACATACTTCGGAGGCAATAACTAAATGTAGTGACTATTGCTATGTTCACATGGCAGGTCTTAATGCTCAATTCCGATTTTTTTGCTGATATGTGAATTGTTTTGCGTGGTAATTCAAATGCGATGCCATCAGACACGTAGCACACTGTGTTGACAGAGGTAAATATGAATATTGCCCGGTCCCGCCTCTTGTGACATCTGCCGCATTTCAATGATGTGAAAGTGGGATGAAATGCGACATGACTGTTCAGACTGAAGTTGTATTGCAAAACATCAGACATATTTCACATTAAGGAACACATATGAAAGTGGCCTGGGTCTGACATGTGCTGTTCACACTGTCATAAAAAATAAATCGGATATAGGTCACATATGGGGAAAAAGCCAGATTTGGGCCACCTTTACCAGCTGTGTGAATGTACTGTAAGATTCACATTGTAGTATTACATTTGAGTGACATTCTTTTCTTGTCCATATATCCTAACACAATCAATACCATAATAAATCTCCAGCTAGGATCTTTATCAGCCCATGCTTAAATGGAGACATGGCTTAGGGTTGATGTGAAAATGATTCTTTTCTTTTCAGGGCTAGTTTCTTTTCCCCTACCTCATCTTTCCTTGCTCTTCCTTCGCTCGGCTGCAGGCGTTTTGGTACTGATCTATCTGCTGGCCCAGAGTGGAGATACAGTGATTCAACTGTTCCAGCTCGGCCTGGATCTGCTCCATGCGCTCTGTCCTGGCCTGGCTTTCTGCTCCTGTTGTTTGACTGATGCTAGAGGGGTCGAAAAGGGCGATAACAGAAAGTAAAGGACTGAAAATGCAAAACAAATACTTGTTTCGGTAAAACAAAGGGACAGTACGAGGCCGTACCACAGCTTCAGGTCATTTATCCTTGAGGACAGTTGAACCTTGTCCTTTTCCAGGTCTCTCAGGTTTGCTCTGCATCTGTGGACAGTGACCTACATCACACATAAGAGTTGAATGGTTAGAAGTGGTAAATAAGAAAAAAGGAAAGCACTGGAGAATTTGGGCTGAAACAAAACAGTAATATTAACAATCACAAGCTAGACTAGATAAGATGATGAAAGACTTTGCAAACGTCAAACGTAGGCTATAATATACAAATCTTTACCTGATTTGTTTTTCACTTTATAAGTTCTCAAACCTTCATGAGTTATTCTCAGGTCTACAATGATGGATGAACCATAAACCTCAGCTTTGAATGCATCCCTTCCTATGTTCCGCAGGGTAATTGAAACATCATACAGTGCTGTGTACTATAGTGACTGCATGCTTACCTCACTGGACTTCAGAACTTCATTGTGACGTTGAGCCTCCGCTTTCAGTTCTGCACATTTAGGCTGGAGCTCCTGGACTTTTTGGGTGATTTTATCCAACTGATCCTGGATCTGCTTGTACTTTTTCTCAGCCTCCTCAATCTTATTCTTTATGATTACATGAATACACAGACAAAACAGGAGAAAAGAACACAGTTCTACTGATACAGAGCAGAGGATATGATACAGCTTTATGTCTTCCTTTGTTTTGAACATTTTCTTTTTATATTGCAGCATACTTTCTTTGGACACTGCAAGTAAATAGTTGGTCTTACTTTCCATTCTGCCACCTTCTCATCATATTTCTCTATGGAATGTTTCTCCACCTGCAGTTTCCCTTTCATTGGTTCGATCTCTTTCTCCATTTCCAACACCTGCCACATAAAACCACAGCCAATTATATTTCTAAATGTAATTCATTATTAAAGTCGTTTGCATATAAAACTAGGTAAAGGGGTGATGGAAATTCCAAAATATAAAAAAATGTGTAAATGATCCAACCAAAGCCCAAGCCATCTGCTTCCGTAACTCTTCCAGTTTAGTGTGCATTTCATCAAGGGATGCCAGGCTCTTGTATCGGTCCTCTTTCTCCAGGTACGTCTGCTTCAAGTCTTTCAAAGACTGCAACAGTTATGCAGTCAAATATAAAATAAAGTACTGAATATGTGAAAACAGGGGTTACACTCAATCTATAAACTAAAAATTAAATGTGAGCGTATGTGCTAGACGAACTCTTACTTCACCATATTGCTGCACTTTATCTTCTGTGATAGTTTTGGTTTCTTTGATGTAGACCAAATCCTCTCTCATCTGCTCCAGTTGCGTAGCTTTCATAAAAAACTGAGGGTAGAAAGAAAATGTCCCTTATTCTCCATAATTTGTTTAATACACACACGTCCAAAAATACCTGCTCTGAACATACCTTATATTTGTCTCCTTCTCCTTTGGAATGTAAGAAGTATTTGCTCATCTCTTGGGTAAGAACTGACACAGGGTTGTTTACCTTCAGGACAAAATATTCTTAGAGTAAGACATGTTTAATTCATCATGGCAATCTTCATTACATTGCACAAATCTGGATTCACACCACAAAGGAGAATAGAGGTTTGCAGACCAGATATGCACTGCTGTAATTAATGTGCAATACACATTTATGGTTTTACAATGTTAACTGATGTTAAAACATGAAAATACTTTACACACATGTAGTAGAGTTGGTCATACCTGAACATTAAAATTGTCCAGGATGAACAAGAGCTCCTCTTTTTTGGTTGAGACAATGTGACCTATAACAGGGAAAGTATGTTACAAATCTTTAATATTTGTGGACTTATTAAGAAAAACAAAGGTTACTTTTTGGTACATTTGCAGAATATTTTCTTTTCCGTTATTTTATGCCTGCTTTTAAAATGAGAAATTCTGCTATGACTTGTGTTTAAGGCATACAAGTTTACTAGCTAAATAGTTGGTAGTTTCTTAACAAAGAACACAAACAATCACAGTCTTTACCTGATTTGTTCTTCAGTTTATAAGTTCTCAAGCCTTCACGAGTTATTCTCAGGTCTACAATGATGGATGAACCATAAACCTCAGGTTTGAACGCATCCCTTCCTTTGTTCCGCAGGGTAATCGAAACATCAGCTGAGCTAAGAAAAGAGTATTGTACATTATTACCCCTCAAATCAAAGAGTCAACCTTTAGAAAGAGAACACTTTAAGGGTGAGACACCACAGATTCCCTCAAAAGATAGAAACTGAGAAAGTAACTCTCAATCAAACAAAAGAGGAATAAGGACAACATGACATTTCATTTTTTTAATCATTGTTGACAAGTCACTATGGGCAAATAGTGTATAATCAGTCTCACTATCTCTGATAGAACAGAACACAAAGAATTTCCAAAATATTATGTAGTTATCCATTTACCCTTCTCCTTCTTTCACAAATCCTTTAAGGGCTGATCCTCTGTTTGTAGCCTGTGCATTACCGCCTAGGGTAACTATGAGAGCTGTCAGAATGGCACTCTTTCCACCTGTCATACAAATAAACACAACACACTTTAACAAACAAAGGACATTTGGAGACTTCACTCCATATCTTTTGATGCTACACTCACTTCCGTTGTTGCCAACAATAAAGTTGACATTAGACCCAAAGGTGAATGGACCAAGGTGGGAGTGGCACATGAAGTTCTTCAGTGTAATGCTCTCCACAATTCCTGCATCACTGTCCATGTTACTAGCACACTGTAACTAAAAAACATGGTATTTAGACCACTGGGTTTTACTTTTAGCAACACGTGCAACTACTCCCCTCTGACGATCAGCTCCAACATGACCGTCTTTATACTGTGACAGTACATACCTGATTAGTGATGAGAGGACCGTCTTCATCACTGTCGTAAACATCTTCATGTTCTTCTTCTACCCCTGCAGATCTGACCCGTTTGCTTGGGTTACCCCTGTTCGTTGAGCTTTTCCTTTTTGACATGATGAGCTCTTAACCTACTCAACAGGGAAATCGAAACTGAAAGAGTAGCTCCACAAACATCGTAGCATTTACATTTGTACGCATTAATTACGTTTGACTAAAAAGCATCGCTACGTTTTCTGATTTTTTAGTGTTATTCGCAAGGTTAAGAGGGCTGAAAATCCAGATTATAAACTCCAACTACTTATGTTAGCAACTGGCATTCAGTTAGCCATTGTTAGAAAAGTAGCTTCCGGCTAACAAATGTTACATTCCATTCAACACAAAAAGCGACAACTCTGCCGCAAGACAGCTGTTGTTGTTATTAGTATTATAGTTTACTGTAAGCTCCGTCTTCATAACAGATCGCAAAATTCTCACCTAAGTTATGACAACCGTTGCCTGTACACAACACAGCGACGCAAAACACTAATAACGGCATTCGCGCCCTGTATTTCTTGAAATCTCGCGTGAATACAACAAGCACGAGAGCTGTAACGCCAAACCCGGAAATTAGATTATAATCTATCCAAATTAGTTTAGTTTTCTTGACTGCACTAATTTTAATGTGTACTTATTGGTGTAAATAGGACACCAGAAAAAAGAAAAATACCTAATTAGTCACTAAGTACACACAAAGTGCCATGAAAAATAAAGCAAAAAATGTGTTGAAAAAAAATTGTTGTGGCATGTTGTCATAGATATAAACACTAGGTGTCGCGTTGGTACCTGCGGTCGGGACCAAGGTGTATGCAGAATTAAATCACGATTGAGCAAATTTGAGAGGCGATGTTTTATGTCTTCGTTCGTTACATCTAGTGTATATCTATGGCTTGTTGTTGTCACCCAAGTCAATTATTTAATAGAATAAGCAGGAACCTTTACTGTTTATTGCATCATTTATTACAAGGCTGTTACCATAAAAGCAGTTAATTAAAATAAATTATTAAAACACATCAGTTAAGAAAATCTTTACTTTATTACTTTACTTTATTAGATACAGCACACCATGAAATAAACACAAATAATATAAAATAACAGAGTAAAGCTTAGATTTCAACACAGCTAAATCACTTTCTCACGTCTTCCAAGGTCAAGAACCTGTTCAGTTTAAACTCAAAGTCAATGGGACGTTCACTGGGAGGTCTGTAGTTTCCCTGCATTGCTGAGATCAAGTAAGGTATCAGTGCACAATTCTCCTCAAACATGGCCAGCTTCTTCTTGTACTGCTGACGAGTGTAGTCTGTGCTCTTGGGGTTGAAAGCTGTAAAAACAAATAAAATATCTGATCAAGTAAAAGAACTGATACTTATAATGAAGTGCAACTCAATTTCTACTTGAGAAGCAGTTAAGAATGTAAAAATATGTATGTGTAACCTCAAGAAAAAACTATTTATTTGTTTTATCGTGATGTTTTATTGTGACCAAATTCATTCTTTACATTTTGCTTACCTTTTAGATAGTAGGCCACATAGAGCAGGGCAGATCTTTGTATACTGAGGAAGGGATACTTTGGTTTAAGGCATCCAACAGCTGTCATGGCTTTAATGACTGATACCGCCACACCCTAAAATAAAAACACAAAAACATATACTGTTATAAAGTGTCTACAGACAGTGCTGCTACAATATACAATGCTATATGGGAGTGGGTCTGACCTGTTCCAAGTAGCCCAATGTTGGGAGAGAGGTGAGGGGTACAGGTTCACCAAGAGGAGGAACTTTATTGGGTAGCTTCTGGTCCCAGTAGATTTTAGGAAGCCTTAAGAGATCATGATATGACATAAAGTTTCATTCAGTAGACTGATACTTAGCATGACCAAATCAGCTGGCTTTAAAAGAATGGCGCAGACTTGTGAAGTCTCATATTTGAATAAGACTTATTTGCATGACTGAACAGTCCCTGTGAAAACATCGGCAACTGACAAACATTTCTGAAATATACAAAGAAAGCTCTTCACCTCAGAAATTTGTCCTGTTTCTGCTTGGTCTCAAAAATATAGATCCGTTCCCTGTACTCCACAGCATACTGCATGTTTCCCTGAACCAGGACTTCGTACCTACAAAGAATATTTTCTCATGAAAAGAAACACTTACCAATCAGGTATGTTTTGTTCAATTTTGCTATATGAAGCTGAACCGTGTGTGCATTTTAACATGATTTTCAACAAGAGACAAGTTTTTAGAAGCAATTCCAAACTTAATAAAAATCAGTAGTATACCTCTGTTTCCCATCCAGATATGTGACAGGGCAGAAACCTCTCATCTCGACTTGCTGTGGGAACCTGCCCTTCAATTCCATCTCAGTTAGCTTTCTCGGCAGCAGGTGGGGCTGTGGCAGACTGTGTGGGCAGTTAGGGGCCACAAACTGATCTGGACCTGCCAGGAATTGCTGAATTTGAAAGGGAAACATGAAAATGTTACATTTTGTCATCATCATGTGATTATATAATGCACCAATGGTGAAATTCAATTGGCGCTAAAAAAATGAATAAACTGCATTTAACTTTAAACATTAATTTGTGCATCTGACCACATATTTAAGTGTCTACTATAAATAAATCCCCAGTGCACTGACCTCCAAGTGCACTTTGTTACACATTTTGTAATAGCGTCTCCTGTATACAGCAGCATGAGTCAAGTCTGCAGTTTCTGAGCAGTCCATTAGTTGGTCTAGAGCCAGGCAGACAGGGCAATAATAGCCAAACTCTCCGAGCTGGTGCTGTAGCTCCTTGGGGGTGATGCACATCCTGTTGATGCAGGCTGCTTCCCCTAAAAAATCAAAATGTATGACGTTAAAGAATTATTATATAATATCTGTACAGTCTCATCTACTCTAGATGGACCTTTGATTTCAGATACACTACACTGTTGCATTTACACATGCTAATAGTCTGCATGAGTTGATTATTATATTTCTGCAATCTCTACAACAGTACTTCAAGCACATTTATGATCAAGATTCAGCACTTGGCTTGCTGCTAAATATGCATATTCAGTTCCGCCCTTTGAACTTACCATTGTGGGTCTTCTCCAGGTAGCTGTGGATATATTTCATACTAATGCTGACCTCCCTCAAAATGCTGTCCCAGAGCCACCATTTGCTCTTTAGTGCATCAAGCAGGATCCAGTTTTTATATTGTCGCTGGAAGTGTCGCCTTATATGTTCCACCTCCTGCTTGAAGCAGGAGTTGCGAATGTGGAGGATCTCAGAGCTGTCGTGCATCAGGTAAGGTCTGCAGTGGTAAGAGTTTTACTTTGTATGAATGTTGGGGAAACTTTCTCACTTGTACTCTTACCAGTTTAAGTGGGTAAAAGGCAGTTATGCATATGTGCTCTTACTTGTTGGGCTTCATCTTGTCCACAAGACCTCTCTTCAGCACTTCCACTGTGCTAAGGTCCAGCTCAGCTACAACCATGGGGATGATGGTCAGAGACTCCATCAGCTCTGCCTGCTTTAATGTCATGGGAAATCCATCTAATACATACCTGTAAAGCAAAACAGGTAAATACTTTCTGAAAAACACATAATTTACACTCAATGAAATGATGTGAACTAATACAAATTGTGTTGAATTCTTACACTAATGTTAAAGTTGAGACTTTCATTATGTGATTAAGACAGAGAAGTGAAATATTCTGATCCTTCAATAAAAAAAAGTTGTGTACTAACAAAACATATAGTGTGGAATAGAGAATATATGGACAAATGTTTATGAGAATATGAAAAATTGAGTCAGTCTTATTATCAGATTGTTTGAAGGACGGTTGATCATCTAATTGCTGGCACATTTTGTAATAAGTTGACAGTGTCACAGCAGGTCAGTCTCAGAAGCTGTGCTATGACGCAATTCACATAATGTCTCATAAAACTACACTTAAACTACAGTATGTGTAAACTGCAAACACCGTTTTACTCAATACTGACACAAAAGTTGTAAACATAATATGTGTAATTATATGTGTAATTTTTCTATGCATTCCCTCTAAGATTGCATTTTATTTAAGCAAATGCACTTTTTTCAGAATAATTTTAACATTATATAAAATATATTATATTATGATATATTATATGAACTATGTTTGTTGTTGTTTAAAGACTTGGAAGAGGAACGGTAAAAAGATAAACAGAAAACACTGTTGTGTTACCCTTGAATGTTGCAGACTGAGCTCATGAGCGTCACCTCCAGACACTGAATGGCTAGTTCGTCGGGTACAGCAAGGCCCTGGGAGAGATGCTTTCTTATCTGCACGGCCCGATCACTGTGCTCCTGAGTATTAAGGACCATACGTATAACTCCTCCAATGGACAGCCGTGCCAAGCCATACTTCTCAGCAAACATCTGTGCGACTGTTCAAAGATGGAGTGATGAATACAGAGAATAACAATAAAACCAGAAAGAAAAGAGAAGAGACTTACCTGTGGTTTTCCCAGATTTAGGCGGTCCAATGATAGCCAGTTTAACAGGGAGGGGCAAGGTGGGTTTGGGTTGCCGAAGGTACTTCAAAGGATTAAGCATAAATGTGTTGCGGTTCTCCTTAGATCCAAAGAAGTAGATGTACCGACTGAAGAGCAGTGGGTATGTAGTATGGAGAGACCACTGCAGAGGATTAAGTAAGTCTCTCTCTTTGTATAGCTGCAGAAAGGAGAAAGAGTCACTTCTGCTTATACATATACTATATATCACAGTACAGAACAATGTTACAATGGTACTGAACCTAAGTGAAATAAATATGACAGTTTTCAAGAAAATAAAAAGAATAAAAACTATAATGAACAATGAAACATGGACTAAAATAACATTACAACAGCAGTTGCTACACAACTCAACTCTGTCCACATAAACAGGATCTAGAATGAAGATGGTGCATAGAACACCATAGTTTTGGACCTCAGTATGGGTTTATCCTGCCTTTTTCAGCTTTGATAAGTCAGGCTTCCTCATATTACCCAGAAATCAAAGCCTAGCACAAAAAACTAAAAAAGAAATACATAAAAACAAAGCCTACTTGGACCCATGCACCATGTACAGGGTCTAGCTGAATGGTAATATTAATAAATGCCTGTGAAAAGTTCATAAAACAGTTTTTTTATGTTTCTAAAATATCAGACTTCTGAAATGTAATACCAAGCACAACATAGTCTTGACTTAACATTTTACACGTTTTGCTGGATGCATTCAGTGGTGTCTTTTTAGCTTTGCCGTTATCTACTGTCTACAGTAGATTTTACTAGATGAGGTTTTGTCTTTCCAGAAGGAAATAAAATAAAACAAAAGGTACAGCTAATAACTCTTGTAATACATTGAATTATTTTACAAGTTACAAAAATTATGGACAGATTTTAAAGATGCTGATTTGAAGAGGAAGTTGAATTAACTTTTGTGTCATTCCCACCTTGACAGGATCCCAGTATCCAAAGACACTATGGAATTTGTAAGTGGAAAACAGGAGCTTATGTGCCAGACTGTATGAGATTGGTTGACTCTTTTGGAAAAGGGATTCCCTGTTTGTCAGAAGAGGCTGGATTTTACGGAGTAGCTTTTGGCGCACAAGCCGTAGCTTACGGGATGCAGTGACTGTCACCTTGGGTATGTGTTGTTCACTCAGGAGCTCCTGATAATAGAGTGCAAAAAGCAAAATATATTAGGATAAGTAACGTACACACTGATAACAGTAATGACTTAAAGGGTGCATGTGACACAGTAAATGTGCATATCTGCCTATTTAAGTGCCCTCATGAGACAATGTGCATGTACCGTCACACTTATGAGGTTGTTTTCATCTGTCACAAAGCGCTTTTCTATGTCATTCTCCAGCCTCTCAGTAGCGGCGTCCTCACTTTCCTCATTTTCTGTGTCTTCACTACTCTCTTCTGGAGGGAACTCCTCCTCAAGCAAAGTCTCAATCTCATCCTCTATGTTTTTTGCTTGTTCGTCTTCATCATCATCTTCATCACTCCCCACCTACCACACAAGATGATTAGGTGGTTAATAGTAATAGATTAGGTGTTAATAGTAATAATAGTAATAATAATAATAATAATAATAATAATAATAATAATTAATAGTAATAGTAATAATTAGGTGTTAATAGTAATAGATTAGGTGGTTAATAGTAGGTGGTTAATCAGTGATGAAGCCTGGACCACAGTTATCATGACTGAGATTACCTTTGCGCCAAGTTCTGCCATGAGTTCAGCTCTTCTCGTAGCAATCTTCTCGTCCTGTGCAATCCAAAGAACGTGGATTTATTTATTCATAGAAGCTCAGAAAATGTTTTTTCTGTATGCAAATATATCAGCTGTGGCAGACTGTTGTGATGATATTTTTTGCAGAAATATCATACTATGAAGTTGTCTGTAGATTACCCGAGACTTTTGACGCAGCTGTCGGAGGAGGTTCAGCTGACTTTTACGGTGGTTACAGCGCTCCTGCCAAACCTTCAGGTATGCCGGCAACAGACGTCTCTGAACATCTGTGACAATCACTCCCATTACGACCACAATGTCAGGAAAGAGCTGTTTCTGCGTTATGTACTCCACCTCATCAGCGTTGTGAGGGAAGCCCTCCAAGATAAAGCCTGTGGACCTTCAAGGCAGAGTTTCTTAAGATGAGCACAAAACAAACTACAGCTACAATATAGCACACATAATAATAAAATATAATATTATACTGTACATAATGGATGATATGTGCATGGATATGTGTGTTCATATAGTTTTATGCATACACTTACATATATGGCTCTTGTTTCCAGTAGGGTGTGATGACCTTATCCAGTATCTGTGGAGTCAGAGGCTCTCCATCAGACAGGTAGGCTTTAATGTCTTTTTCCTCATCAGTCAGTTCAACTTCCTCCTGTTTTAAGACAAAATCAGATACACGCTAACAATCATATCTTCTTTACCAAACAAAAATATTATAATTCACCCAGTAAAGGTTTAATGAAACCAGAAAAAATTGGCATGGCATGTTAAATCAAATAAAAATATCATTAAATGATGACCTCTGAGTCATGCATGTTGTCAGAGGTGGGGTCAGTTCCGCTCTGATCCTCGCCCCTGGCTTCCTTTATCAGAGCGTCCAGATCTTCAGAAGGCTCTTCTGAAGACTCCTCCACCTCATCAGAATAAGGAATCTTCTTCTTTGTCTTAGCCATGAGGAGCATCTGGAGCTGCTCCCTGAACTGAATGTAGAAGAGGCCAAGCTCGCGGGCAAGCCATTCCCCATTAGTGGTTTTCCCTGATCCTCGGGTGCCCAGCAAAAAGATACGCAAGGCTGGAGGCTTTGATGAAGGCGGATAGAGACCATGTTAGGGTTTATGATTGATCCTACGATGAGGTTTGTTTCTTATATCTTTTTTTTTTTACCTTTAAAGGCTCTGTTTGTACAACAAATTGTTCAGGCATTTGAAGGAACCTCTCCATAGCTTCTTGGCTGGAGAAGTAGTACGTTTTATCACGGTACTTGGCTGCAACTTCATCTGCACCGGGAACCAGGACTTTGTTCATTTTTAAGGCCACGGGACAGAAATGAGATGTGTCACCCAATAGTCTCTTAGCTGTTGGAGTCGCCTAAAATGGAGAGCACAAAGTGAAAAGGGGTCGACAGGAAGGGAATAGAATTTCCATTCAAAATAAACTCAATAAATGTGTTTGTGTTTTCTGTTGAAGTTTTGATATTATCTGTCAGATGAAAGCGTAGGTAAAGAGCGTCACAGTTAAAAGGATTCTCTTTTTTACTAACCTCATCTTCCTCTGCTGGTTCATTTTCAACGTTGTCTTCCTCTTCTCTCTCCATCTCAGCAAAGGCTTCTGCCTCTTCATCCAGGTCTGCGTCCGTCAGCTCCCGGGATGCATACCTGAATGACTCTGAAGATGAAGATGGAATGTAAAGAAATCATATAGAATTAAATAACCAACAAAATCTTTCCTGCTCTAAAGTAATTCGTTTGCCATACGTTTCTTCTTTGAGACTGCGCTTACTTTCCATCTCAAAGGTCATCTCTTCCAGTAGGTCTTCTGGGTTCTTGCCATTGATTTCCAAAGCTGGATGGCTGATAGTTAAATTGGACTGCATTTTGTTCCATTCTGTCTCAAACTGCTGCAGTTGTTGTTTATACACATTCATCTCCGGACCATCTGGATAACCTGCGTCCCAATTATCAGGCAGCTCTATAGCTTCACCTACACGGATAGAGGAAGAAAAGATGACAGTTGGGAAAAAGAAAAGTTGTTTTCAGATTACTGCTGCTTCTGAGGCAGTTGCAAAAACAAGACATGGGTTTCCTTATTTTATATATAAAAATAGCATTTAATCTTTTAAATTTGACAAATATGTTCATGCCTAATTATCTCTGGATGTTTAGGGCTTTAAATGTCAGGTTTTTCTGCAAATCAAAATTAATATAATCGACCAGTGCTCACTAGATATTACAAGGCCAAGGGGAGCAGTCCTGCAGGCACTTAGATTTAAAGGCAAACAATACCTTCAGTTTCCTCAACAACCGTCTCTAGAGTTGAATGTAATTCTGTAGGCTTATCCTCTGACTGCTTCTGGTTTCTAAAAAAGATAGAAATTAAACAAAAAAGCTGATAAAAACACAACACAGGTTTGAAACTACAATTTTCCAGCCTAATTTCACCTGTTCTCTTCAGAATGCTGCTTCTGTAGCCGCTCTCTGACGGCTTCATTCACACTCTCCTTATTCTTCTCATACAACCTTTTCAATACTGTCAAACACAGTGAATTGCAACTATGAGTTTGTATAAATGTTTGTGAACTTTGAATCTCAGGCCCAAATCGTCAGACGGTGTCTCCTACCCTGACTGCCATCGCTGTCACTGAGGCAGAAGAGGATATCTGGTAGGATTTCACCTTGCTGCAAGGCCTCCATTTGGGCAACGTTCTTGGGAAAGTTGTCAAGCACCCAGCCAGTCTTGACATTTGCATCAGTGTCTGCTGCTTCAATCTGTTCAATCAAATGCTTAGTCAACAACTGTGTTACAGACTGCACAATATGCAGAATGTCAAATATCATTTGTCATGAAAAATGCATCGAGTAATGTTTATAAAGATTGGAGGACTACTGTGTGATGTACTAATTTCCATGCAAAAACACTTAGAATTTGTGTAGGATTGAAAAATGTGTGTGACTATAATAGCTGTCAAGCTGCCATGTGTCAGATTTTAACTTACCTCTTTTATGCGTTTCTCCAGTACATCAGCGTACAGGCCAAGGGGTGATGTGTTCACAGGTTTAGCTTCTTGTAGAGCAGTGAGCACCATCGCCTTCACATCTGGATGGTCTTCCGTCACTTACAACAGTGAAATACATTTGCACATTATATAATTTCCTACACCGGATTACACTGCATGTGTCATTTTTGTGTCCACAACATCTGCATGTGTTTGTGTGGCAAAAAGACACAAATGGTAATTTTATTATATTACCTTCTATGGAGCTGGTTTTATCTGATGACAGAAAAGAAAAAATGATTCATTCCATATGGCAGCATGTCCCATGTTACAGTTACACATAGATAATAATTAATACTGTTTGTATATTCAAGATAAAATGTTTAATTATCACCATGAACCAAACTATGTTCATCTTACCTGAATCCTCTCCACCGTCCACCTTCAGCTTTGCCTTGACTGCTTCTAAAGCGGCCACTGTGGTCTCCTCCTTGATTTTGTCAAGTCTCTCCTGCTTCACTTTGTCCAAGGCTGGCTGCACCATTTCTTCCATATCCAATATCACTGCACTGTAATGCTGTGCGAGCAGCTTACACAGGGTACTTTTCCCTGACTGCGAGGGGCCGATGACGGAAACCCTGCACGGGGACCTGGGCATTGGAGGTACTAAGTACCGCCTGGGATTTGTTGCAAACTTCTGGTAGGCCTCCTTAGAAGAAAGGAAGTACAGTTTGTCCTGGAATCTGATGAGAGATTGATATGGGAATTATTTGATGGAGTTACCAGTGTCACTTGAAGATACTGCAGATAATTCCCATGACTAGAAGCTAATAAAGAGCACTCACCCTACACATAATTCTGGCCTGCCTACAGTGAGCTTGCCTTCCTTAAGAGCCACTGGGCAGTTTTGACCCCAGCGACTTCTTTTCCACCTAAACCCTGGGGCCACTGTCCTGGAGGAGGCTAGGATCCTCAGAAGGTCCTCCTGCAAAAGAGACATTTAGTTGAACAGAGTGGACACATAAGATCTATGCAGAATTTAAAATATGGGTGGGGAATTCTTTTACATTTGTTTTTACCCTTTCACATGAACAAGTATTTTAATAAACAAAAAAGATTAATATGCTTAATGATGACAGACCATGTCTTCTGGCAGTACATCCTCTTCATTCTCATGGAGGAGGATGGGAACTGAGACACGCTTGACTGCCATGGATCCAAGACGAGCCATTACAGACTACAGACAACATCAACGACAGTGTCTCAGTCAGAATAAACAGGTGATTTTATACATGAATAATCAGCTTTATTTACAGTGTATAGCACGTATTTCTTCTAGGTTCATTTGTGTGTATCTTACTGAGTGTAGCTCATCAGGTGAGTTATTTCCATCCAGATTCAAACGATAGAGGGGGTTGTGGCTTGTCATGAAATCCTAAAAGATACAACTTACTAGTTTATATTTACCTGAATAGAGTTTTTAACTAATTTAGACCAAAATTTAAAATCACAGCCTTAAACCAATTCAGCTTCTCATTATATTTTGTCTCAGAAAGAGAAATTATGACTCAAAAGATTCAAAAGATAACACTGGATGACATGTTGGACTGCATTACCTACACTGTGTATAATTAAGTTCTCAGTATCATGAATATTCTGTAACTCACCTCCACGGGTGCAAGCACGGCATCTTTATAGATACTGATTTTAAGTGAAACATTCTGCGGTAAATTGTCTGGTATCCACACCATTTGGTCAGCAATTTCCTTTCGGATTTCCTCTTCCACTACCTGTAAGAAAAAGTAGAAAAATGTTTTAAGTTTCAATCAAAGTTGGTAAATTCAATCACTTTGCTCTGACAAATGACAGAAAAGGTCAAATTGAATGGCTAGAGATGGTTTTTTTTGTACTCTTGCCATACCTGTTCTTCTTCATCCTCTGCTTCTTCACCAGTGCTCTCTTTCTTTTTGTTGTGTTCTTCCTCACGCATCCACTGATCCCTGTTGTATAACTGACCTGTTTCTGGGTGCTGCTTCAGACCCGACATCCTCTGGATCAAGTCTTTGTCTGCACACTGGTGGGACAATGGAATATGGCTAAGTTAAAACCTGGATAAGTCATACATTAAAGAATCTTTGTCAAACCAACCAAACATGATTTTGAGGATGTACATGTTAAAGTTATCATGTTAAATGAAAACATTTTAACTACCTTATAACTCTTATTCAGAAACTATACAGCATATGAAACTAAAAAAATACAGTTCAAAAGTTCTGTTAGTGTAACCCTGATATTGATGATAAAATCAGGTGTCATCTTCAGGTTTTTGATTAGCTCAATCTGCTTGAGAATCTTCATACACTCCTCCGACATGAAAGGCAAACAGCTCAGTACATAGCCTGGAACACAGCAAATGAGATGATCAAACCCAAGCAACAGCAGAACATCTTTATTAGCATGTACAAATGCAGCTTCCCGTCAAAGTACAATGCACAGTCAGCAGTTATGGTAGGTCATTTTGAGGTAATTTACAAACATGACTATTGTACTAATACAGAACACATCAGCTCTAAAGTTAAATGATTTACCGTAGTGCTCCACCTCAGCTGAGTTAAGTTTGGCAAGTATTAACTCGAGAACCATGTCTTCTGGTATACTTCTCCCTTGGTTTAAGATGTCCAAGAGCTAAGGAGGTAATAATAATAAAACTATGGTAAACGCACATTTCATGGAAAGGACAGTTTACTTTGTGCTTTATAAAGAGAACTACACCTACTTCTGTCCCTTGCTTTGTTTTATTTTGGATGTGTGATTTGATCAGGTCAGTATCTGAAATATTATATGAAAAACACCTTAGTGACAGCAAGACTTATCCTGGATCAGGAAAAAAATACAGATGATACACTTACCATCTATCAAGATGCATTTCCAAGACTGTGCAATTTTTTGGGCCAAAGTTGATTTGCCAACACCCTGTCATAATTGCAAACATTTAGTTGAACTGTAATGTATTGAACACAAGTTTTTCAGTCAACAGTAATTAAGCCTCATTTTGAAGGAGACACACTATTGTGATGTGGCAATCACATGCAAACGTATTATTTATGTGTGTATGGTTTTAGCTATTTGAAAACAATTGAATATTAATAACAAATATAATATGATATATAAAATATAAATAAAATATAATAATAGAAAAAAAAATAAATCAAAGAGCAATCAATACTGCTTGACAAAAATATACCATATATTCCAATACAGATGCTTTCGTGTGTATGAATTACCGGTCTTCCTAAAATAATGAAGCAAGTAGGTTTGGTAAGAAGGCTCTCTCTCTCTGCATCATCTTCATTTAGAGTGTCAACAAAGGGCTCCATTTTTGTTTCTTCAGATTTCTTCAAATGCTCACAGAGACATGAACACCAGGAAAAAAACCGACCAGTCAGAATCGAATAATATCCATAGTTAACTAGGTAACTATGGGTCACTTTACGTTAGCTTAGCTGACTGTCATAAACCTGATGATGCGACCTATCCAAGTTGCAGTTCAAAAGTTAACAGGCCACAGGTAATTCCTCGACGGAAGAGTACACACCGTTACTTTGAGACTTTCTTTATATTAGTCTTTATTGCCTTACGCCATTTATCATCTTTTGTTGCTCAGACAACTTAGCCTTGATGCTAACGTAACTTAATTAACCTACCTCCCTACGGTGCAGCGTAACCATAGTAACAGACAAACTAAAAGAATGGGAATGGGAATGGGAAATTGATTCTCTACCTTAAAGTGTTACCTATAAAATTACTTTTTGCGTTTATTAAGGGTTATAAAGAAATGTTTTGCCCGCTTAGAGCAAACAATATCCATTGTATTATGACAAAATATATATATACAGTATAGTTTCTTCTACGTTTTTGGCCGTGCGAGGCACCGTATCAGCTGACACTACAAGTTTCGTGACAGTCACCTGACTAAAACAAATGCATGCTACACCCATCCTGTATGCTAGCCGGAAAACACTTGACTTAATTTATTAACAAATGAAGAAAAGTAGTTGTTTGAAATGATAGTTTGTATGTATATCATTAGCCGTTAGGCAGCTAGCAAGCTACATTAATGAGAGTAACCTTAGCTAGAAATTTACACAGAATTCTAGTAGTAGCTAGCTTAGTAGCTATTTAAATATTTAGGGTTGACTATGTGTAGCCTATTCGCTATCATATATGCAATATTATTTTAACTTATTGATTTAGCTATATCTACGTTCACTTTGCAGCTCTTGTGTTATTAATTCTGGGTTGTGTGACTTGAGAACACACGAAGAAAAATGCCCCAGTCCGCGGGTATCATCAGTGGGATCCAGAGGATGGTTCTATATGAAACCAGAGCTGTAAGTCCTGCATCATATTTGCTGCATTTGGCGCATTATTATGGCTTGATACACTTTCTCTACTGTCTCTGTACGTGTGAAGGTTGTTTTTTGCCCTTTGTCATATATTAAATAATATTAAATACGCACATGGCTACATACGATTAAGGAAATATCTATGTTTTGCCCGTTCACTAAATAAAAGACGCTCAGACAGTACTCTTTATCTGTAACACCCAGATGGAAGTGTCTTTCTTAGGGTGGCTGTACAGTAGCCTTAATCAGAACACACAATATGACAGTTACTATTTAAACTGCTGCTATCAAACACCTCCTGAAATTTCATACAATATCTAAAGAAATTTATAAAAGTGTATGTATTTGGTCATTTGAAAACGGCAACATTACATGGTTGTAGACATGGATTTCAGAAAGGCGGAGCTTCAATTTCAGTGCATTCAGTATGCACTAGAGGGCAGCATAAGAACAGCTTTCTGGTTTGCTGTTATACAGCTTTGGAAATGATTGATAGATCATAAGTGAGTTTTCTGTAGAAATTCAATGTAATAAAAGCCCCTCAACTTTAATCATTTAGTTTTAAATTCATTAATATAGTTTTATAATTACAACAATGTATGACATAAATCTGATGATAGTTAAACACATTCAGTAGATTCTGTGTAAAAAGACAAGACAAAAAGACTGTTAAAAGTCTAACAGAAATGCAAGCCATTTTCTGTGTTTCAAATTTCTGTGTCTTCTCCTTCTTCATAAGGAAATTGAAATAATAAAATTTCACACCTTACAATTTAAACTACATGACTCAGAACATGTTTGTTTGTTTGTTTGATGCATAATGAAACATCCAAAGGAAAATAAATTCATAAAAGATAAGATGTACTGAGAAACGAAAGCACAGAATATGTCAAATTCTAATCAAAGACTAATGTAATTAAGAGCAGAACTGAACGGATAAACACTCCTTCATATTCATTATTGTCCTTGTAAATGTATGTGTTAGTTTTCTCTTAAATTGTATTGATGTGTGACAGTACATTACTGAACCACTGGGGGCAGGATGTCATCTGCACATGACTGTTCCATTCATTAGTGCATTGATCAGTAGGAAGGATGCTTGGAAGGAAGTGACTTCCAAGGAAAGATGCTTGGCTTTGAAACAGTCAGTCACTGCTATGACAATGGAATTAGTAAAGCAGCTTTTGATTACAACCTGCAGAAGAAAATGCAACATGACTCAGCCAAGATTCACAAAGTAGGAGACAAAAAATATATTTCAACACCATGTCACAGTGGATAAATAATTCTTTTTCATTTCTAGCTGTAAATCAACCTTTAGGGACTGTTTCCACTTAAGCATCAGCTAGCATTGCTTAGATGCCCCTTTCTTTTATGTTTTGTTCTATCATTGCCCCCCAGGAAAAAGACTGTGATTATCTAACAGTTTTAAAATTAGATTCTGCTATATCAGTGTAATGGATGTAATCCAGTTCCAAATAGGGATATGAAACATTTGTCGCAGTCAAGTTAAGGTAATTTCTTATTGATGGTTTTCTGTCATATCATTTTACTGAACTATTTTGGACAAATAGGACAAAACACAACATGGGGAGGTGAGGAACAGTACAAAATGGCATTAGAACTGTACTGATACAGGGTGTTCCAATTTGACATTCTGTGGTGGAAAGAAAATCTTTAGTCATCTTGCAGCTCAGTGGGAGAAAATAATGATTTATAAGAAAGAGGTGCACTGGGAAAACACACAGATTCTAACAAGAAACATGTTAGAATGTAGGTTGGAGATCAAATAGATAGGATAGATGTCTTTAATGTTAATTTGTAATGTATATACTCAAATACCAACATACATTCACATTCATCAGAAGCTTATATGACACATGAGTGTTTCATTATAGTAAGAAAAACCTGCCTTAATATAGTGGGATCTGTCCCAACCCAACTCAAGGGCAAACCAAAATGGAAAAGCACACACCAGACCAAATGCCAGCAAAATATGTATTTATCAACTGAACTGCAATAACACAAAAATGCTTAAAGGAGTGGAGTGTGCCAGTCAGCAGCATCATTAGTGTAAGTGTGGATGTGTGAATGTATGGTGTAGTGAGCTGTTTTAAAATATGGAACAGAACAAAAACAGTGTTGCTCAGTGCAGCCAGGGTAGAATGGGAGAGAGGGCTGGAGTGGGGACCTTTCCAGGTGGAAAAGCCCACAGCTGGCAAGAAAACAAATCTGCAACAAGATATTATACAGTCCTTACCCAAACTGAACATGTTAACACTTTATAGTGCTTCACACTACAGGGCTGGGGCCGTCACAGGTATTAAAAATGAAACTTCATGCATTGTCTTCAGCGTTGTCTGCTAGTTTCATCATTAAACTCACCTACAGACAGTTTAGAGTGACTGTTAACATGCATGTTCCCATGGCAGCGTGGTGGTGCAGTTGGTAGCACTTTCGCCTTTTTTCCAAAAAGGCCCTGGGCCTTTCTGTGTGGAGTTTACGTGTTCTCTGCAGGGATTCTGGCTTTCTCCTACTGTCCAAAAACATGCACTATAATAGGCTGGCCACTAAAATGAAAGGTTAATACGTGTCTTTAAAAGTCCACTGTTGTTTGTCTTCAACATGAACATATTTGCATCTTTGTGAGCCACATTACAAAAGCATTTGTTTTATGAAATGCATTGTAATCTTAAGTGCTTTCCTGCTTTTTTTTTTTTTCTTTGTTACAGCGATATTTTTTGGTGGGGAGCAATCAGGCACAGACCAAGCATAGAGTCCTGAAGATTGACCGCACAGAACCCAAGGATCTGGTCATAATCGACGATAAGGTGAGGCCTGAGTTTCTGCTAGAGTTAGTATAGAGCTAATGTATATGCTTATGTAATACAGTACAGTACGCCTGGGGGGAAATTGTACAATCACTCAGCCTGTCCCAAGTGTATTGTCGATGACAGCTTAGCTGATGAGCGCTGACTGCACCCCTTTTCTTCTCTGTTGCTCATTACCAGGATGTATGAGCTAGAAGGTGATTTGTTTGCTCGTATTGTGGGCGATTATTATTATGATGTGTTTGCTGTTATGCAGCATCCATCACTAAATATCCATCACCCCACGCTCTCATTTCTGCAGATATTACACTAACCTCAGAAAACATAGTAGATTTTTTCTTTTGAGTGGCACAGGATAGTGTTTTATAAGCAGAGTCTGGAGACACAAGGATGTGATGGAGTGGAGGTGAGGGGGTTTAAAGCAGGTAATACAGCCTCAGCTTTTACTTTCCTCATGATTATATGGACAGAGCTGACACACATACAGTAATGGAATAAAAGGCTGCTTAGACTCCCTTAAATTAAGGTCAGGGGAATATCCTTTAATAATGTGATATTACACAACTCCTGTACATGTTATACATAAAATATTTAATTCCACAAATACAGCAAAGGTGAACATGAATAATAAAGCTACATAAATCATTACTCCATTTCCGTCTTGTAAACTTATGGAGAAAACAGGGGATAGGGGATCTGTTGTACGATGTAAGGGTCCACTATTACCAGGTAGATGATGTGTTGTTGGTCCAGTTTTTGGAGTAAATAATTTAAAGGACACTTGAATTTTTATTAGTTAATATTGCAGAAAGAATTTGGACCGTACCTAATCTATTTTTCATTTAATTGCCTCTCTAATGCTTTTGTAGGAAATTTTGGAGTATTGTAAAAGAAAGAAATGCTGGATGCTGTTTATCACTCTGCTTTAAGATTTAATACTGATGATAAATACAACACTCATAGTGAATTTGTATGACAACGTTGTGTGGAATTCTCTTTCTTTAAACCATGATAAACACTGGAGTTTATTTATTCATAAAGCACTTATTAGTCTTTTACCTCCGTACATCACTGCATTACCATCTTTTGCATCCATCATGCACCCATAAATCCCACTCAAATTGTTTTATCATGTTGCAAATGTCACCTGTTTTCCCTAATCTTGAAAAATCTAGTTTTACTCATGAGCAGCTATAACATGGAACAGCAGTTGCAACAATTAAGAATGCATTACATGTATATTTAGGGCAATTAAAATCTGTAATTTCGCCATATTTGACTATGCTTTATATTTTTTTTTATTGGTTTTAATTGTTTTATTTAATCTTTGTTTTGTTTGTTGTGCTGTTATTACCGGGTTGCTTTTTGTTGCCCATGTTTTGTACATAATAACATTCTAATTTTATTTGTTAGGTTTTCCGTTGTTTCCAGAGTCAACTGTTTTTATCATGACTATTTTTGTGTTTTCTCATTTATATTAGAAAACGAGGCCTTCGTCTCAGTATGTTCAGGGATTAAAAAGGGTTATATATCTTTTCTTTGGTATGGGAATACATAATATGTGATTTGTCCTGTCCTCTAACCCTGATTCATATTGTCAGAATGGAGGCTGAGCAGTGCTTGAGCCTCAACGATGTTTATTATGTGTTTTCTGTAGCATGTCTACAACCAGCAAGAGGTACGGGATTTGCTGAGCCGGCTGGACTTGGGAAACCGCACTAAGATTGGCCAGAAGGGCTCCTCGGGCCTGTCCAGGGCCGTTTCTGCCTTTGGCATTGTGGGTAAGCACACACTATTGTCCACCACCGTCTGATTACTCTTTTTTTCTTTTTTTTGTTTCTTTCTTCAACTGGGATGGCAATAACCGCTGAGATTCACAATGAAGACAGTTCCCTTTTGAGCTTGGAAGTATTAGTTTTACAGGTTTGAGTGCTGACCTGGTTTTGCATACAATACACATTTCAGGAAATGAAATACGCCGAGATGAAAAGAACACCTGTCCTTTAGAATTCACCGCGCAACAATATAGCCATAACACTACATCCACTACTATCTTTTTAAAGCTTCCGTTTTCAGGTTTAAAGTAATGACCTCTATTCAGAAGCAGCACAAACCTCTTGCATCTTCATTACTTTTCAGTCCCCTCTGTACATCGTTATTCAGCTAGTCATTATGTGGTTGAATTGTTCTTGTTCTCTATTTTGTGCCTTTATTGCCAAGAAAAAGTATTAAAGTTTCCTCATGCAATATTTACTGACAGTAGGTTGTTGAGTTCCTGATTGCTTTTTAGTTCAGGGGACATTAACTGTGGTCCCCAATCAAACATAGCAGGTGACAGTAATGCACCCCAACACTGGATACTGTTTACTATTGCATAGAAAAAAGAAGCTTGACAAGCTACTGTAGAAACATGGCAATGTAACATGGTGAGTCATCTAAACATAGTAATCAATATTAGATTCCATTTCTGTTGATCTTAGTATGGTAGTATATATAGTATATTATAGTATACAGCTCTGGAAAAAAATAAGAGACCACTGCAATTCTTTCTAAAATCAGCATCTCTACATGTGATCAAGAGGAAGATGGACGGTCACAAGCATCAAACAAAGCTGAGCTGCTTGAATTTTTGCACCAGGAAGGGCATAAAGTCACCCAACAGTAATGTGAAAAATTGGTGGAGAGCATGACCAGACACCTGAAAGCTGTGATTAAAAGTCAGGGTTATCCATCAAATATTGATTTCTGAACTCTTCCTAAGTTAAAATATTTGTATTCCGTTGTTTAAAGATGAATATGAATTGGTTTTACTGGCATTATTTGAGGTCTGAAAACACTACATCTTTTTTGTTAGTTTGACCATTTGTCAATTTTTGCAAATAACTGCTGTAAATGACAATATTTTTATTTGGAATTTGGACGAAATGTTGTCAGTAGTTTATAGAATGAAACGAAAATGTTCATTTTACTCAAACACATACTTGTAAATAGTAAAATCAGAGAAACTGAGACACTGCAGTGGTCTGTTAATTTTTTCCAGGGCTGTATATATTAAGTGGGTCTGCCAAAAATGAACTTCATTTGCATTTCATTTACACTGGACCTGTAATACTAGTAAAAAATAGTAATTCTACCCAAAATTCGTAAAATGTGATTACTGATTAATTTTTGGTCACCATGTCTCTTCTCTGTGGTGCATTTTTTGTCATTTCTATGATTGCATTTATGTTCATTTAGCTGTATTTTTTTTCTGTTAAACCTCTTTTTGCTCAGTCTGTATAAAAACAAAGCCTTAGAAGCTATGGCTGTTTTGGCTTAAGGATGGTATCAGTAATATTAACCGATGTAGGTCAGTAAAGGTTAAATTAGGTTTTATCTTGGAAGCTTTAGGTGGGTCAGTCACATTGACACAGACAAATTTGACTTTGATGTCTGCTTCAATAAGTGCTATCTTTTTTCCCTCACTGTGCCTTGGTGCCATCTGTGTTCACAATCTGCTTTTGACTGAAGTCAGTGGGTCATCTGGAATCAAAAGAGTATAGTCAGTACAGTGTATTCTGAATGCTCCTTAGCCGTTCTTATTACAGTATGTAATGACAGCCATTATTCTAAGAGTATTTTTGTGGACTTTCATCTGACTGTTTTGTCAGTCTGACCCACCTCTGGTAGGACAAAACCAAATGGGATTACCAATGGAGCGTCAGTTAGGAGAACATAAAATGAATGAATATAAATGGGTTGTGGAAATGTAGTTTGCTCTCAGGCAACAGAACAGACACTAAAAGCTTAGTCTGAGATGTTCATACATCTTAAAACTGAAACTGAAGGTTCTGCGTATGTTTATATGTGGAATTTTAACATGGAACTCATCACCTTTCTCATCACTAGGCCTTTCACAATCATATAACCACTACATCGCAGTTATTTTACATAATTATGATAACCATCTCCATTTCCCTGTCGGTGAAACTAACAGAAATAAGACCTTTCATGATTTCTTTGTTTTAATCCTATCATTTCATTTTTTTCATCATAACATTGTTGGACTGGCACTCTTAATGTTGCACCTCATTCTTCTTGTGGTATGAATTCAATGTTGAACCAGCGCTGCGGTGGTTAATTTTGATTTTGTACCTTGATTGTACAGAACTTTGTATATTTAAGTCCTGTTGCATCTGCCATGTTTAGGTTCTATTAACAAAAGGCAAACAGAAATATAACTAATTTTTTATGTTTCAAATTTCTGTGCCTCTTCCCTTTCTTCATAAAGTCTATGTGCAAACTGTAAGTTAAATTGTTATTATTTTACATTTTACATGCTGTAAAATTGTTAATTGCAGTAATTTGTGTAGCCTAGTCATCACCCTGGTCCACTAACTGTACAATGGCACCAGGGCATCTGTGATTTAACCCACATGTGGCAGAGATTTGTTTATCCTTAATTGATGTTATACAATTTTCAGCTGAATTACATAAAAACCTTTTACCTTCATGAGGCGAATATCGCTTATAATATTCAGGTAATTCAAACCCTTACAAAGACCCTCAATATCATATTGTCTGTTGAAGGTCACACATGATCCAAATAACACATTCAAGAGCTAAAAATACCACAATGACTACACTGCTTTCTTTGGTCTGAGTCTGGTTTTAATTCTCAAGACCTAAATCGATTGAATGGTAGTTACAATATAGTAAAATATAGCACAGAAAATGAATTGGCATAACTAGTTACATAACACTCAACCTCATTTGTTGGTCAATGTCACTGCAAGTCATGAGCAACTCAATAGGTGACCTATAAATCGGCTTGGTAGGGTTTTTTCTACACAACAACGCTGCTTCTTAATATGTTATATGTTACATCTTTTACAGCATTTTTCTCGGATGTATCCTGAAGGGTGTGTCTGTATGTCAATACCCACTGGTTTAAAAATGTGATATTTCATCACTAACAGTCACTAGATCTCAAGGATTAGATTTTGGCTAAGACCACTGTGACCTCCCAAACATGAAGGAACTACATAAACAAAATGTATCCGATAACCAGTGCCTTTCTGGTTTGCAACTCTAATGCTGACCTGTCAAGCATTTCAGACAAAAATAAAATGACTTGAAACCTGTAACAAATTGTGTTTTCCTTTGACCTCAAGTGTGAACCATTACAGACGTGTCCATGTTCTGCATGTTGGAAAAATAAAACAATGGAGATAACCAGTGGGGAAAAAAAGTGAAATAACTTCTGACTAAACCTCATGCTTGATTGTGATTGTCATCTAGTGAGTCAAAGGAAAAGCTAGAAAATAGCAGGTTGGTTTTACTTGAACTCAAAAAACAAACTATAAACAAACTTAAAGGGTACCTGTAGTGGATTTTCATTGGTAGCTATTGCAAAAGATCATGCATAATACTAGTGGGTCTGTCATGTAACTTCCGTCATAGTCCATTGCCAAGTACGTGTGAGTACTCAGTCACTGTTCCGTCATTTTGCCTCCTTCACGGGCAGTTCCAGCACCGGTAGTGACTCAGAGTCGTTGTTCTGTCCGATTAGCTGGGCTGTGATGGACTGGTCATTGACCCTGTGAAGCAGACACCAGTCTAAGGTGACACATTATCGGCCAGTGCTGCGTCACATCCCTAGGACAATGGTGCAGTGCAAAGCTTACAGCTCCACAAACAAGCGCAGAAATCCTGGAAATCCGCTCATTCTAGCTCACTGACTGCTGTTTGTTTACTCACACTCGATCCCCTGGAATCAACGCCGGTACATCACTTCCGAGAACCAGAACTCAGACCTGTGATTGAACTTATGGTTGTTTTTCACTACAGGCTTTGTACGGTTCCTTGAGGGGTACTACATTGTGTTGATCACCAAGCGCAGAAAGATGGCTGACATTGGCGGCCATTCCATCTACAAGATTGAAGACACCAGCATGATTTATATCCCCAATGATTCGGTCCGAGTCACTCACCCTGATGAAGCAAGGTACTGTTATGTTCTCTTTATTGTACAGTGGATATTATTACTGCCAACGTTTAAGATGATTTCAGGTACCAAATTGGCACTGTGGATAATCCAACATAATTAATGTCATCATCACACAAGCCCAAATTCCAGAACTTTGCAGGACTTTTTACTTCATGGAAGAAATTTTATGAGGATGTTGATGATGGTGACTTTACCACGTTTTTTTTTTTTTTTCTTTTGTAGATATGTGCGGATCTTTCAGAATGTGGACCTATCCAGCAACTTCTATTTCAGGTGAACATGAAGGAAAGTAGTCTTTGTAAATGTAGATATAGCAGTTATTTACAAAAACCAACTGTTGCTTAATGTCAACTCCATTGTATTTCACAATTCAAGAAAAGATTGTATTTGGTTTGCATTTGTGCCATAGACCAAGTGATTACACTTTTACCATTTATTTTACAGCATTTCCTGCTCCAGTGCTTGTCATTATGTGTATTTTGATGTAGACATGAATGCAGATTTTTTCTATCTTTAAGTAGTAGTCTGAAAAAAAACTGACAAGAGTAAAGTCTGAGTTCTTCACAATGCCATAAACTCCACACAAGGCTAGGCACATGTCAAGCCTGAAAACGCATCTACAGTGAACTTGAGTCACTTAAACACGTTTATACATGAGTCACGTTGTCATTGTTGGCAAGAAAAACTGTCTTGTATGACTTGTGCGTACTTTCTTAGCCTACCTGCATGTTTCAAATCACATGTGCGCTGTGTGTCGTACAGCTACAGCTACGACCTTAGCCACTCGCTGCAGTACAACCTGACTTTGCTACAGAGACCGTATGAACTGTGGTCATCAGCTGCTTCCTCCACTGAGGATGAGGTGCACACAAAGAGCAAGCAGGACAGCTTTGACATCTTTGAAGATGAAGGTCTGCCTACACAAGGTGAGCTGAGTTTGGATAATAACTATTACGTAAGTACAAGTATTTGTGGATAAACGGATAAAGCCGCTTCACACTATTACCTTACAACTTCCTGGTGGGAGGTGGAGTTCCTGCAGGACTGTTCAAGGTGTCTGCAGATCCTTGAAATGTCTTAAAATACTGTATATAAAATTCAATTTTATAAATTTTATGCCCTAGAAGTCTATAAATTGTGTTTCATTTTAATTTGCAGAGTCAAAATTTTCCAGTATTTTATCTAATTTCATTTTAATTTCTTTCTGCTGATGCAAGTTGGCAAATGTGTAAAGCTTCCACTTTACTGAACCTTTAATTTCATTTTGCTTTAAACCTGAACCGACTCTTTGGCAAAACCTGGATTAACAGAACTCACTCCAGTAACCATATTATTGTATAAAACTTGCTTATGCAGTGGACCTCATATGTACTTCAACCTTTATATTTATTTACCTGAAGTGCTTGTATATGAAAAAGTGGACTTGTCCAAAGTGTAGTCTTAAACTGGGTTAATATAATCTTGAAAAGCATTAAATGTAAGTGTGTGATACCTGTTGACACCCTGTGCTGGTACAGACGATAATGAGGTTTGAATGTACTGTAAAGAGGTGCATTAGCCATAAAAGGTTAGAGAAATCACTGATGGACCCATTGACTCAATTACAAGCTTCAGGTATCTGCTGTTACATGTTTAATTTATGGTGGGCAGAGAGCCTTCTTCCATGATCATCAAACGTGTATATTGTAATGAAATTATAAACATTAATCTCAGTCAAATCATTTTAATACTAGTGTTTCTTAAAATGATCATGTTCCACAACTTCTCTCACCTCAGCTTACCCTCTGTTTTCCATTTCCTGCTTTCTTTCTAATAATCAAGTCAGATAGCAGTTCAGTAAACTGATCCAGAGGTTTTATGTGTTTGTGCTTTTCCGCTACAGTGGTTTACGGCCTCCAGAACGAGCCGTACTACAAGTACGTGTGGAACGGGAAGCTGCTGGAACGCGTCAAGGACATAGTGCATCATGACTGGCTCATGTACATAATCCACGGCTTTTGTGGCCAGTCCAGTATCCTTTCACTAATGTCAAGTCAATTCTGCTGGACTTTTGCATAAATGTGTGTCTGCTGTTTCTCGTTTTAATGCACTAATGTGTACTCATCTTTTTTTTCTTTTTGTTGTGGGTGGACTTACAAATGTAAAACATGCATTTTTGCCAGTACAGAAAACCTGACACGTATAGTGCTTTTGAAATAGAGAGCAACACTGTAAATAGAAATGTGATGTTCCCGTGGACAGGACTGATCACACTATATGAGTGGCAGTAATGTAGTCGTTTGTCTGCACTCCCCCTCATATCTGAGTCGCTCACTTGTTGAACTGTGCACAGCCTTCATCTAAGCACGTGGACAACACTGTGAGCCACAGTGTGTGATTCACCACACAAAAACAAGTATTATGGCAATTAAGCAATGGTTATCAGGTATGTAAACACTGGCACTTGCATAATCTCGCCATCTGCTAACTGCAGAGAAAGGCGTCTAAGTAAATATTTATTCAGATGAGCTTCAGTGCTACATGGTCTTTCTTTTTGGATTGTAGACAAGTCCCCTGTTTGTATATGCATGCACATATTTTAGTGTGATTTCTTTTGTTTTTGCCTTTCAGTGTAGTGCTACAGTTTTGCTCTTTAGTCTTCACCTGACACACACTGCACACAGAGATCTGAATTGAGATTAACATGAATAATTACCTTTGTATTCTCTAGGAAACTTTTGTAGTATTGATGCATGGGTTACTGGTGCAGTGGAGCTCTGGGCTACACTAGAGCTGATTTATGACGGTAAAAGTCTGCCTTAGGTTACTTATATTCAAGATTTCAGTCATTTTCCATCAACCAACCTTTACATAAATCATATTAATCATTGTGAAATAGGTTAACTTTTTGCATTTTATTAAAAAATACTTACCCTTTAATATGATTAATATGATATGATCATTTTTTGATGGATTTATATTTTCATACTTGCTTTGGTACTTTTATTGTATAATGCAGCAAACTGATAAACTGCACTGCCTGTAGGGCTATCATCACTGCTGTCTCTCCTCTCCCACTGTGTGGGTGCTTTGAATGTAGACGATTCCAGGAAACTGTGCTCAGTGCTGCTGCTTTTGGAGAACATTAGTGGACTAGTGGGTGCAGTTGAGAGAGACTTGGCAGATGGGCTCAAAACCAAGTTGTAGGTGATGGGGACGTGTGATTTACATCGGAGGAAAGGATGACAGAGGCTACAAAAGAGGCTACAACATGTACTCGAGTTAGTGTTGAGCTTTTACAATTACTGGTGTTTTTTAATCCTGTATTCAATACAATACATGAGTTAATGAATGTAGCAGTTAGGCTTTGATGTAGCTGGTATTGGTTACATATAATCAGTAATCACTACTTATCGATACTGAAATAAAATTTTATGAGTTATATACTAGCATTTATAATCCCTCAGAATAAATCTTTGAAGTACCGTATTTTACTTTGTTTGAGTGTACAGTCAGTTTATATTCATTTCAACAAAAGATGAGTGATTATTATTAATCAGTATTAGTAGTGACTCTAGGGAAAAAAAACAAAAAAAAATACCCTATTGACTGTAATTCTATAATACTAAGAGGAAAAATAATACTAACATAAAACGTGTGTGGTTTGTATGAATTATCAGTATATGTTTACAAAGAATAAACTGTGTTGTTTTGGTCGACTATGATTATTCCTCCTTTACCCACACCCGCAGAGCTTCTGATCTATGGCCGCCCAGTTCACATTACCCTCATTGCCAGGCGGTCAAGCAAATTTGCCGGGACCCGTTTCCTCAAAAGAGGAGCCAACTGTGAGGTAAAGTGAAGTGGTTGCCAGGGTAACGTGGAAGAATAGATGGAAGGTTCTGGACTAAGGGCAACCAGGATGATTGAGATGACTCATGATAATCGTGGGGGGGTTAATTTGACCCACTACCTCTTCCTTGAGCTTGATTGAGTGTGTGGGCAAGTGATGGGAGTATTTATTTTTTTACAAACACGTGTTAACAGTCAGTCAGTAGGAGTCAGCCAAACCTTGTCAGTTTTCCAGCTGGGAATTTAAGCTTCTATATTTCTCCATTTGCATCAAATGAACTCACTTGAAACTAAATGCAATTTTACCTCACAAGACCGATGAGTCAAAGAGTCGATTATGTGTTCATCGACGCCACATCCTTGTGGACTTTGTGCAGGCGGTGGTGCAGTCAGTACTGGTCAGTCTATAATGCCCATAGGTGTGAATGTGAGGGTGAATGCGTGTTCGTCTGTTTATGTCAGCATTCTGTTGAACTGGCGACACGTCCAGATTGTACCCAGCCTCTGCCAACATGGCATCCCAACAAAGCAGTTGAATGAATGAATGAAACCATAGTTGTACAATGACACAAGTGGTCTGACTGATTGAGGTGGTGGAAGGATTGTGGTTTTTCTCATGGACTGTGGTGGGTTTGAAAAGTCCTTCAGCATTTCTCATCCAAATCCCCCTTCCCCTTCCCCAGCCCCTCTTCCTCTGACTATACCTAACCTTAAATTAGAAAGTCATTTAGTTGACCTTCATTATCTTCCTTTGAGCCACATCTAACATGATGTGCTTACAAAAAAATCTATTTTAAACTTCTACAGTCCCTTCATTAACAACATGAACTCCATTGACAGGTCGCAGGTCAATGATCGACTTTGTAGTCGTATCATCAGACCTGCGGCCGTATGTTTTGGACACTCGGGTAAAGA
>JAPQRQ010000017.1:1976629-1995861 GCA_037367365.1 Apogon talboti
GGGGCCCTCTGCTGAGGCTGCTGCCCCCGCGACCCGGACCCGGATAAGCGGAAGACGACGAGTACGAGTACGAGTACGAGTACGAGTACTCCATTGACAGATGACGATGGAACGAGAGCAGATTCTAAATGGTGTTTGATTCTTTCTTCTTTTTCTCTTAGGGGGACGTAGCTAATGAGGTAGAGACAGAACAGATAGTCCATGATGCCTCAGTCATGTCCTTCACGGCTGGGAGTTACTCCTCGTATGTCCAGGTGCGAGGTTCCGTCCCTTTGTACTGGTCCCAGGACATTTCCACCATGATGCCAAAACCACCAATACGACGTAAGACCGTGAATTTACACCCAGTGTCCTCCTTTTTACTGTTTACATAAACACCTCATTGTTTAACATGAGAATTCTGTTTTTGAGATGTCAGATATCAAGGATTATGTTATGACTATATTGTGGTTTGGGACGTGACCGTTTCATGTGAAATGGTAAATGTGGAGACATTGGCAGGCCTTACCAAACTACAGTCATATTCAATTTTCCTTTGCACATAAGGAATGATGCCAAATGAAATCTCCCATCAATGGTAAGCCATACAACTGCACAACAGGTGTGCCATGCTCATTTTTATGATGCACAATGTATTCATTCTAACAGCTGTCTAGGACCATAAATAACCTTGATGTAACAGAAGAATATAATGGAATATGCTACATTTAAAAAAAAAAAGAGGATTTTCTCCAGACCCATCAACCACTAAGACCAAAAAAAAAAAAAAAAAAAATAGGTGAAGCAAGGACACCCCCCTCTTGGTTTCCATCTTTGTATCCATTCTCCTTTCACATTATGAGCAGGATAACAACAAACAGGCCAGAGGGAGGTGATCAGGTCCCTGAGACTGATGACATTAGAGGCTGCGGGGGGTGTTTCTGCATGTGTATGTGTGGACACAAAAAGACACCACTGCTTACATGTGTACAATGCCTTTTAAGAAATTAGAATATTTTTCTCCCAGTTTGCCCTTTTATTTGTCCTCGTGTGGCATTTTGCCACATTAGACACCGAGCGTGTTCCAGCGTGTATCAACCACCTCATCTCGTTCCCACTTTGATCCTTAAAGACAGTCCTTATCTGACATTTCCAAAGTGTTGCCCGATACCTGCACCTTTAAAGATGCATCAGTTTTAATGTTCGGCTCGGTCTGTATATGTAGTTTGACACCCTGCTCTTTTATATATAAATGCTCTGTTTTTGGGTTAGATTCTGTTGTTCTCTCTGTGAAAATCTCTTCATTTCCAGCATATATTTTAACAGATGAAGAAAACAAAAAAAAACAAGAAATAATCACGTTACCTTTTTATCAATCTCAAATTTGTGTTGTATTTATATTGTACACATTCTTTTGTTTCTTCCAATAATGAAAAGAAGTCTAGCAGTACATTTTAAAAACCCCTTGACAGTAACGAAACCCCTAAATGAATTCCATGTTCATGCTGTCTAATTGTACCATAACTTTGACTATTGCGAAGCCAGACTGAAGTCTCATACAATACAGATTCAATACAGTTTAATATTTAGTTGATCATGATGCCGTCTGTGCAGATTGACATCCATTAGACAAAACTAGGTCAGCACATGGCTAAGGGACTTTGGTTCCACTGTCTGTGCATACAAAGACTAGTCGTCCATAATGCAGCCGGCCTCACCCTTTGCCCAGCCTTTACCACTGCTGTCAAGACTCATTGTTATATAAGTGTATATATAAAATGTTTATGACTACCCCGAAGCAGACAAATGCCTTGGTTGTGAAGGAGATGACCTGATTTGAATCACTGTCATCATTAACACGGCTTCCTTTAAGTACATTTTACAGAGTATCATGTCTTTATGTTGACGTATATGTCATCTCCTCTGAGGCCCAGTGCGATAGGCATGATGATGATGATGTTGAAATGGTGGTGGAATGAAGTGGAAAACTCTGTGCCTGAGCTGGAGTTTGTGTTACCAGTGGCGAAATATCAGAGAGTGACTGTGTGGGATGAGCCGAGGCACAGCACGGTCTGACCTATTTCCTCTAATCTACCTTTTGGCTTCTTGATTGGTTCAATGTGGCAGCCGGCTGCAGGTGTGTGGGGTCTGCATGAGTGGCAAATAGGCATTAAACATGATTTTAAAATGAAAATGAAAGTGGAGCCATGAACCTGGAGCCAGAAACAACTTCCAATTTATTTTCAGGCTGTTACACAATAAAAGCGTAAGACAGTCCGATTTGTCCCATTTTTTTCTAATGAAGCAAATAACATTTTGTAGAAGCACAAAAAGGAAATTAAGCTTTTTGGTGTTCATTTTCATAAAGTAAAATCTCAAAGCCCATAATATTCTGTTGATGAAAATCAGTGCATTGTAGTGCACTGGTTTATTAGTTCTAAATATTATGGTATTTAATTAAGTTAATCAAATGCATTCTGTTTTTACTTTCAAAAACAACAAGATGCCAAGTAATTTATCAGCTCTACCATTTGAGGAATGAAATCTCATAAGAGTTCCGACTTCTCTTTCAGTGGACCAAGCTGACCCATATGCCCATGTAGCTGCACTCCATTTTGACCAGATGCTGCAGCGTTTTGGTTCACCCATTATCATCCTCAACCTGGTTAAGGTATTGTGCACACTCTCACTCATACATATGCATTTGAGTTTCCTCACTTCTGCTGTGCCAAAGAATATCCAATCAAACTAACTTAATATGCGTTCAGCAAAGACACTGGGTTTTCAGAGAGGTTATGTGAGACAGGCGTGTGTTTTGTTTTTTTTACTGATTGTCACTATGGAGTGGATTATTTAGTTGTGTTTGGAGAAAAATCACTCAACGGGGCTGATGCAGCAGGTCGAGACTGTGTAATTTGTTGCCAACTTGGATAATAATTGAAGTCACTTGTTGCTGTGGGGACCTTAATGGTCGCAAAAGATTCTCTTGGCAGTTGGTGATTACTGCGAGCTGAAATGTTACCTTAAATATTGATTTCCTCCGGCATTGTCCTGGAAATACACAGTCACTTCATTTAGGATTAGTAAGGACAACCACACTGTCTATGAAAGGATTTCAAGCATTTGTCCTTTAACATTGTGTTAATATCAAAGTATCAACAATCATCAACTCTAATAATTAAAATCAATAACACCAAATTGCTAAATCCCAAGACACGATTATGTTAAAGCTTTGAAAGGAGAGAAAATGAGTTAAAAAAAAAAAAAAGAAACCCAGGTAAACAAAAAGTGCTGATTGTTATTATGTTGTCTGGTTTTTCAATCTGGTGTTTCCATCCAAATCTTTTCAGTGTGATGTCTCGAGAGGTTCTTTAGGGAATTTCTTGAAATTAAACTTTTATGTTCATTTTATTCATACGGCACTTTTTAAAACAAACACCTACAAAGTGTAGTTAACAATGGAAAAACAGTGAAACTCAGAAGATAATGAAGCAACAGGTGCAAAACCATAATTGAATTGAACTTTATTGTCATATGGCATGTAAAAACTACAACCATACGAAATTACATTTGCACAGTTCTTAAGGCCAAACAAGTACAAGACAGAAGAAGAAGCAGATCAAAAAAAAGCGAGATGTACAGCGAATGGTGCAAATAGGAAAAGATGCAAGAAATTCAAATAACAGTTTAGTCAATTCAAAAGAGGATGAGAGCAGCAAAAGCAATAAAGAAAATGACATAACGTCCCAGATAAATAACAGAAGTAATACAAACAGTTTAAGGGGAATTTTATTTAACTCAGAGAAAATCAAATATTTGGTGGATGACTTGATTTTAAAAGAAAATCACAATAGGATGGTGATTATATTCCAAATGTCTGTAAATTCACTGTCTTCTACAAAAACACAATTTCTGGCCATGACTCAACTCTGTTCTACAGAACCAGACTGTATGCAAAGACTCCATCATTCTTAATCAAAGTTATTCATTGGAATAATAAAGGTTAATATAAGTGAAAAATTCCTTTTTAGCCAAAATATATATTTAATGCCTTTTTATTAAATTCCTTCAAATGTTCGATGTGTGTATTATACTAGTCTGGCCAGATATGGATGTAAACTTGACTGGATGCAGCAGCAGATAACCATGAGGTGGTAATTCTGCTTTCCCCTTATCTCCATCCCCCTGAGCAACACTGCTGGACATTTTCTCATTCGAGCCAGGGGTGTAGTACATAAACAGCACTGACTCACTTGGGCACGCTGCCATCCACTATGTGGCTTAGGTTTTACATTCACGTTGCCAATCACAAGGCGAGCTGTGAGACAAGGGACCAATCGCAGACCACAGCGGTCTGCACAAGCCGCAGCCATGTGATTCTTACAGACCACGGGGAGTATGGGAGGGGACCCCCTGCTTTGGACAGTGCACCTACTTTCTTATCCCTGAAAAAAGAGGAATGAATTAGCTTTTGACCATAAAATTAGAGTCCATCTCTTCACAGTGGTGACTGGTGTCAGGGTGGTGGTATTAACTCTGGACCGGAAGCATGGGTTTGTCAGGTATAGTGTCTATTTCTGAGGGTCTATGTTAAGAGAATGTGTGTATCTTAATAGACGGTGAGTGCACATGACCAAGCATGTGAGTCCGTCATCAAACCAATCAGGATCAGTATTAAATGTGAGATACCTTTTGCAGAGACATGAAACTGTCAACACCTTTCCCTGAGCATCGGAACATTAAAAATAATCATAGCATTCAAATGTGACAGATCTGATTTGTGATCATTCATGATCTGTGAGTTTTGAATGCTGGTTTGCACCTGTGTACAGCATGTGCACTTGTCTGCCTATATACGTAGGTGCATGTGAAGTATATGATTTTCATCTGTGCCTGAAAAGTGTGAACAAGTATATGTGTGTGATTGCCAGACTGTATGACAGACTGAGCTGAACAGGTGAGGAAATGCACTGGTAATTTGACAGAGTTGCTCTGCCTCTGCCTGATGTGTGGATGGAGATATGAGATGCTAAATGATGCGTCCCTGTAGATTATCACCCAGGGTGATCAGTCAAAAAGGCACAATGAGGCGTGGAGGAGTACATGGAGAAATAACTTAATGGGCAGTATGACAGAGGTCACAGAGGAACACTGTGTTTGGATTTGATTAACAATTTTTTTTATCATAATTTTGCTCTGTAATACCGAACTATATCTGGCTCTCACTAAGTCTGCAACTGTGTTTGAAGACTTCTATCCTGAAAGCTACAAACAATTCAGTGTCTCAAAGAATATGGGTATCTGTTTTAGTGAATGCAACATACTTGACATCACAAGTTAGATTCAGGGTTGCCGCAGTCCCTTACAAAGATCAAAATTCAATTATCTGAATTTCAGTTGTCATTATGTCATATCTTATGTAACATTGTCAAAATCATAACAATTTATTGGTTGTAATGCTTGATTAATTCCTCTTGAAATAAAATAATAAAATTGGAGGCACATCACACCTTGTGAAAGAAAAGGCTTTTAGAAAATCCTTTTGTGGGGAATTTGGTAACTGAAGTCATTATATTAGTCATCAGTCAGGGCAGTCAGAAAACGCATCAGAAAGCCACCGCCTGCTGTTACAAATCATATAGTCATATTATATCATAGTAAATAGTGTTGTGTGCTCACATGGAGAGCGCTGACCAGTCTCTCGACAGAGAAACAGCATTCAGAATGATCTTAAGTCTTGAAGAAACCCTGCTATTTGTATTGTTATTCCTCATTTATGTGCAAATTGTACCATCTCAGAATTGAGTGAGTATAGACAGACTGATTAGATAGAATTAAATTCAGTATCTAAACAAATAATGACCGGAGTGATCTGGCCTCAGTAAATACATCAAACTGAACAAGCTGTTTGTCTGCTCATATCGTCAGAGCTCCTTTTAAGCAACTAGAATTCTGTTAGAATAGCACATGCATGACCCATTAATGACATTTTTGTCGCTCTTTGGTTTAAATGTAGAGCGATATATCGGCCGGCTGATATATGGATTCTCTTCAGTATCGGCTATCGGCCTTAATTTATTTTTTTTTTGAAGGCCAATATTTGATCAGTAGTAAAAATGGTATAAGATATTTGATCAGGCATCTGTGTGGGCAGCATTTGTAGTTCCATAAATGTTAAAAGAGTACTATGTTTACATGTACTAATAATTTAATTTATATTGCTACATAAAAATCTTAATTATCTAAGTGTTTTAATTTTACAGTCAGTGTGCCTTTAAAAAAAAAAAAAAAACGGCCTCAAAAATCGGCTGCAGATATCGGCTGACCAAATTTTTAAAAATCGGCATCGGCCTTAGAAAAACCCATATCAGTCGACCTCTACTTTGGTTATAGAACCGGGTACTGATGTGTGATAACCATTTTCATCGCGTTCTGTGCTACAGAAACGGGAAAAAAGGAAACACGAGAAGATTCTGAGTGAAGAGCTGTACCCGGCTGTGATCAACCTGAATCAGTTCCTCCCTCCAGACCACTGCATCGACTACATTGCCTGGGACATGGCCCGCTACACCAAGAGGTTGTGACAATGTACCACATGTACAATAGTTAGGGCTTTTCAATCTTTTTTTTTTTTTTTTTTTTCACCTGAACTGAACAGACAACATTTACATTATATCATCAATGAGCATGAAAACAAAGTACTCCACACAGCTGCTATGAAGCCATATAATGTTCTTTATGGTCTCTCCATTCTCTCTTTGTTTGTAGTAAGCTGTGCAACGTTTTGGACCGTCTGAGTATGATCGCAGAAAATGTGGTCAAGAGAACTGGTTTCTTCGTTAATCGCTCTGACTTCTACTCTCATACCCTCAGGCCAGATGACAGGTAAGCCTGTCTCCATCCTGGTTTTGGTTCTTTTAAACAGGAAACGGCCACAAACAATAACATACATAGTGTAGTACAAACGCACATGAAAGCATTCAGTTCTACAATCAGATTAAGCCACTTAAACAACTCACGATGATGTGATTATTCGTCTTCAGGCAGTGTTTAATTAAACTTCAGATAGGGGTAAAAATGAGACGGTAGCTCATGTACTACTGGTTAAGGAAAAACAGTGAATAAAAGTGAACACCATCACCCTCCCATCACTCATTGGAGTGTCTGTTATCTAGTTTTGTATTCATGAATATTCAGAATCATACCTTTTATCTGCGCAGGGTTTTTGATGTTGATGTCACAGATGTTAATTCTTTATGGAATTATTCCCAGTGGCAGTTGCGTGTCAGAGAGTTCTGCTAACGAGCCGAGCAGATTCCTGTCCGTGTAACTAATGCATGGCTCTTCCTTTGTCTGCATATGTTAATCGCATTCGCCCAATGTTATCGTTTGGTCACATAATCTACCAACCATAATGTGTCTAGGATTCATTATACCCCTGCTCAACCATTGGGCGTCTTTCCATCCGTCTGTCTGAGATTTTTGTCCAAATGATTTCTCCAAGACTAGTCACCCGATTGTTTTCAAATTTGCCTCATATATGTACAATATTTTCTTTACCACCAGGAGAGGTGAAATGCCAAGGTTACTGGCTCACTTTCAATTTTTTTTAATTTAATTTAATTTTTTTTTTTTTTACAAATCTTTGAAAATCTTTTTGAAAACATTGAAAGGGAAGACGTGGGCAGAATAATGTTTGTCTTGGTTTGACCCAAAAACCCAAATAGAACAGTAATGTAGTTTAATCTAGTGTACAATTATCTTTAATTTCAAATTCAGAATGAATCTCTGACCAGACAGGGTGTCAGTGAGCAGGAGGGGCAAAGTGTTGAGCGGCGGAGCGGGGGTAATCATAAGCTTGGCGTACTTTTTCACTCGTTACCTAAGTGTGGATTTATTTATAACACACACTCCACAACATAAAATACATGACACATATGCACATATAAAACATTTTGATTAGCTGTTCTGTAGATTCACTCAGTGATTATACCACCTGTAGCTTTCCTCTGTGTATAAATAAGTTCATGAACAATGGTGGTGATCAGAGTGTGACGGTAATGCCTCCTCGTATTCAAATATAACTACTTTATTTGGTCGGTGCCCAGGTAGGTCATTGAGTTTATCCCTTTTCTTTAACACCCACCTTAAAACAAACATTGTATTTGTTTTTGGATATTTCTCTCTTTCTGCAGTTCAGTGGTGGCTTTTCATCACAAGGTGATAATCTCGTTAAAAAAGAAAGTGCTGAACAGAGGGAAGTATTGAGTTTAGTATCCTGATGCTTCTAATACAATGGACTAATAAAAAGAGAAAACTAAAGCTCGGGTATTGGTCTCTGTCGAAGTGTATTTGGACTTTGCGATTAATCAAAATGTGCAATTCATACTTAAGTTAAATGAACTTTTTCTTCCAGTAGTGATAAGTTGCATCTTGGTATAATTTTGACATCAGATGGACAGTGTTTGTCATTATGTGTATTTTAATTTGCAGGGAAGGGATTTAATGAGTTATTGTGTCTGCATCATGGAGACTGTTCGGGCTTAAAAACAGACTTCTGGTGCAAGAAAAGAAGAAGAATTATGTGCATGGAAGTTTTGTTGATTTTCAGATTTGTCTGCCCTCAGTTGATTTGAGTGTTTTCTTAACAGGTGGGGAGACGTGGGTGGACATATCACAGTCAGTGGACGGCTGCAGGTACGCTGTGTGTTTGCTATCATTTTTTTTATTTATATATTTTTCCAGCCACCTACTATTTTCTCATAAATTGCAGCATTTTACCAGCTTTTGTATGCTTTGAAAAGGTAAATATGATAGCAGAGTAAATCAGTGGAGACAGTTTATCAGTTGAGTCACAGAAAGTAATTAACCCATGTATCACAGCGCTGAGGTTTCTAGGCCAGGGATAGAGCTGTGTGTAATACTGCATTTAAAGACCCCGTATGTATAGCTGTAGCTGCAAAACTAGGCCAACGCTTTTAGATGCATAATTAGGACATAATGAGTTTCCTTGCCGAACTCTAAAGTTTGCTCCCTCTTATATTCTCGGAGTGATGTAAGCTGTTTACAATTATATTTCTGGGACGTACATGAGCGGACACATTTCTTTGCCTGTTGTTTGCGTCAGTGGTAATAAGTTTCCTATTTTTGTCATCGTAGACAGGAGTGTTGCGGACAAACTGTGTGGACTGTTTGGATCGGACCAACACGGCCCAGTTCATGGTGGGGAAGTGTGCACTGGCCTATCAACTGTACGCACTAGGAATGATTGACAAGCCCAAGCTCCAGTTTGACACTGACTGTGTGAGGTAAAACATCCCGAACCCGCATTTAAAACTCCACTGTGTCAGACTCAGGGGGAGGATGCATGACCACCTACAACAAAACGGATCATATCTTCCATTTCAGTGTCTCAGTGTGGATCTGCTAATGAATCGCCACCACATCTTTTCTTTCCTTGTCGTTCCAGCAAACATTAGGCCTGTCCACATTCTGGCAATGTTGAAATGATCCGCTTCAGACTTTCATTTGGTGTACTGTTTGCATGTCGGTCACCAATCAGCTGTAACATGCTTACCACTGATAAAGGAAGTGGCAATGATATTGATTATTTCATTACATACAATCGATTAAATAGCAAGTGAACATTAAGTCCTTAAGCTGATGCGTTGGAAGCAGCAAAATGAACAACAAAAGAGAGTGACTTTGAAATGGCCATATTGTAACGGTGCTGACAGGGTCAGAGCAACTCATCCACAACTACAGATGTTGTTGGGTGTTCCTGGTCTGCAGTGGTTAGTACTGACCAAAACTGGACTAAGGAGGGACACCCCAGGCTCAGGCCACCTCTCTATTCTCTACATCATGATTTAAGGATTGTACGAGTCACTTTACTGACGTTTCTTCTGATTTGTCTGGTATCACCTCCTCACCTTACACCCACCTGTGTCTTGATGTGCAGGACTATTCTCACCACAACAACAACAAACAAAAATAATCCAAAAAATTAGGAAAATAACCAACAAACAGAACAAAAACAAAGACGCAATCAACAAAACGGACAAAAAATGAGCAAATGTGAACAAAATAAAAAAATAAAAAATATCCAACAACAACAATGGGCGATAATGAACCACAAATCAGCAAAATAATAAACAAAATTAACAAAATATTCAACACAAAGGGCAAGGATGAGGAAACCGATCCAAAAAAGTTGACAAAAACGAGCAAAATAAACAGCACCAGGTAAGATCCATATTTACGTCCATAAACACTGTGTGCTACGTGAATGTAGCACAACACATGAACTTACAGGTTAAATGTTGACTTGTTGCCTAATATATCCCACTCACTGAAAGGTAATGACATGATCTAAATTAATACCACTGTCCGTCAGTGGTCATAATGTTACGGCTGATTGGTCTAAACACTAAATTACAGACTGAACCTTTAATCCTATGCTTTGTCACTACTGAGGAGACAAAACTACTTTTTATTTGACCTAACCACTCAATCTATTAAGCTAAAGGACGGTATGGGGCCTGTCATTGCCTGTGTGTAAACATGGTGTGTTTTTCTGTGTGCTTCAGGTTGTTTGAGGAGCTGTACGAGGACCATGGAGACACTCTGTCACTGCAGTACGGTGGATCCCAGTTGGTCCATAGAGTTAAAACCTACCGGAAGATCGCACCCTGGACGCAGCACTCCAAAGACATCATGCAGACACTGTCACGCTACTACAGCAACGCCTTCTCAGGTGTGCCACACAGATGCAGTACATGCATGCTCACGGCATAAAGCCAGCTTTACTGAAGTCACTTCATTTGGTCAATGAGTCTGACTCTGATCCGCAGTGAGTCAGACAACCGATTGTTGAGGCCAATTAAATGCCATTTTGAGACGGCTAACCCTGTCTGTGGTGGCTGAGGAACAATGGTAGCAGATCATTTCTCTGCTCTGTCAAAGCAGTGCATTTCTATGTGAGCAAACAGGCAGAGCAGACAGAATAATATTGAATAAATAGATAGAGCTTATCCATTTTGTGTCTCATTTGTTACTATATTTAATGTTTTGTACTGTCAGAGGCACAAAAAGGATATCAGTTTTATATTTTCTCCATGCATATAGACAACCATGAATGCACAGTCAGTATATGGTCACTTCACTGATAAAACACCTTTACTTTACATACAATGGGTACAATATGTCAAGCCTAAACTCTAACTTACACCATGCTCATCCCAAGTGCCAATCCCACAGTTTCCGATATGGAAATTAATATTAATGCTTTAAGTGCCAAAGTCGCAATATTGCAACAAACAATTTAACTGTATGAAACACACAGCTTTTTGAAATCTTGATATCAAAACTGAATATTAAAAAAATGTGTACTGGTGCATTTAGACTTTCTTTTTTTTTCTTTTTTTTTTTAACTATGGCACCACTTTCTAAATCAGATTCAATGAAAACAGAATTCTATACTCGGAAGTTCATATTTTGTGTTTCCACAGCTGTAAACTGGATATTTTAGAGTCATTTGACGTTTGATAGTCTATTTGGAGAGTACTTTAATTCAGCTCCTCCAATTTGGAGCCAGAATTTAATGGCTCATTATCTTTTGAAAACACTTTAGTCTTCCAGTCATTCTGATTTGTAATAATTTTAGATGCCTCCCTGGTTTATACTTGAAACACAGCCTGCCTCCAAAAAGCATCAGTCTTTTCTCAACACAAAACCTGTCACATCAAAAGGTGACATTTAAAAAAATCTTGTTTATTTTGTGCTGCACTGCCTGATCCAGTAAGTCAGTTCCTTCTCGATGTCTTTGACACGTATCATTCACTTCACTTACAGAATATTGGATTTTTGATTGGTTTCAAAGTAGCAGCGTATTTATTCAGACTGAAATGTCAAGTGTCGACGGTGATACCATCTGGCACATACACACATAAGGTAGCGCTCATGAGTTTGGCCAACACACAAATACTCAACAGGAACTGAACCCTCAATAATGCCTGACTTATCTCAGAAATTGAAGTGTTTGACCTAGAGACTGTTGCCCTGCTCCCTAGTTATTCCTGTGCACACAACACAACACTGAAGAAGGGCAAATACACAAAAATCCTTCTAATCCAGAGGCGTCTGTATCAGCTTGTGCCTTTTGTCAACCTGCCCCTTTACAAGGGCACAGTTATTTTCACACATTCAGTTCTAAATTACAGTTTGCAGTGTTCTGTCAGACTAGACGGGCTATTTCTGACTCCTCAGCCACTACTTTGAATGTTGATGTTACTAAATTTAAGTTGAATTATGGTCCTGTTAGACTGAATAACCCAATGATTTAACATTTAACAGTGATGGAGGCTGCTTCTGGGGTTTTTAGTGTTATTTAACCGACTGTGTGATGAGCAGAGTTCCTATGGGTGCTTGAAATCCTTGAAAATGCTTGAATTTCAGTGTTGTGTTTTCAAGGTCTGAAAAGTGCTTGAATTTCAGTTTGAGTGCTTGAAAGTGCTGCCAATTAGATAATTTATTTATTTATCTTTAATATTAACTCTGCCAAGTTAGATCAAGTCAAGCCAAAGCTACATACAGACAGGTGATACATTTAGAAAAATAAAACTTTATGCCAAAAAAGAAACTTCCCAGGTGTTCTCAGGTCGACTCCAGGTTCATTTCTATCTTAATCTTTGGCTCAGTGCGAGTGTGTCCGAAGAACGCCAAGTGGCTTCCCTTTTTTTTTCTTTACTTTCTAAACTTTTTTCTATTATGAAACATAATTTTAGATGTTTATAACATAATACAATGTACATCATGATAAAAAGTGACAAAAATAATCATGCGTATATGTATTCCTGTAGATTTTACCCCAGCGATAAGGAGCTGTGCTGGAAAAAATTGAAAAAGTGAATGTGAACGTGAATTAAAAGTGAACAAGTCTGTGGAGTTTTACACATTCATGGCTCATCTTTTGAGATCATACTTTTTGTGAATGACATTGCATATTGTGTTTGGTTTTGGTCACGTGTGTTGTATTGTGTTGAGAATCATACTACAGTGTTCATTATCATGGTTATGAATTCGCAGGCTGGAAATTACTTAGAGAGGAAAAGCTTGGTTGCAGCCTTTATTAGACCTCAATTAGTTCCTAATTATCTATCACAACTGTCAGAGCTGGATGCACGTGGCTTCACAGTTGGGGGATGGATTAAATGGCACCAAACTGGGCAACATGCAAAACACGTGCCTCATGCTGAACACACAAGCACTCGCACAGATTATCTTGAAATGCTCCCATAAACAAACATGTTGGAGTCTGGCGCTTTAAAGACTTTCCACTGATAAGTTACCTGTCCCTGTGAAGAGAACACTATTTAACTGCCAGGCACGTTTGCTTTCTTTAAAACATAATTAGAAGCAGTTGTTTTATCTATGGTAGAATTTGAAGATGGCGATCTAATGCCTTAGTCAGAAGTGTTTATTGATAGATAATCGATTTGAAACTGACAAGATCAGTCAAGAGTTACACTGAACAAAGAAAAATGAATAAATGCAGCTACGTTCGACACTTGAATGCGTAGCGTATGGTGACAACCCCGTCGTGTAGGGGTGTCAAACATACGGCCTGCAGGGAAAAAGTGGAATTTGTGAAATGCACTGAAAATATTAACAGTCAAGGATGTCAGTCATTTTAGTTCAGGGGCCACATACAGATTAAGTGGGTCAGACCAGTAAAATACTATCATAATAACCTATAAATAATGATGACTCCAAACTTTTCTCTTTGATTTAATGTAAAAGAGTAAAATTTACTTTCACAAAAATGTGAATAATCTGAACAAATATGAACAACCTGAAATGTCTTGTGTATTGCTCTGTCTACTCTGAATGTGTAAGAAGGCAAATGTTTGCTAATACTCTGTTTCCTGTTTCATTTTTTTGTTCTTATTGTGACAGATGCTGACAGACAGGACGCCATCAACCTGTTTCTTCAAGTCTTTCAGCCATCTGAGTCCAAGCCCCACCTGTGGGAGCTGCCCACAGACTTCTACCTCCATCAGAGGAGCACCATGTCCCTCCTCCAAGACAGACGCAGGTACACGGAAGATATCAGACTACAGTATATACAAACCCAAACAAGGAGGGTGGCGTTGTCGTTGTTGGTTTTCATGTTTTTCAAATTTTTTACATTTTTTTAACTTTATTTTACACACTATAGTTTAAATGATTGATGAAACTAAACTAAATAACTTGCGTATACTTAAGTAAAATATATGCATTATTTTATTACATTATTTTAACATGGTAACTTGTAAATCTGTCACCTATTACATGTCAAAAGAAACCGTTCCAAAGACTAAATAAAGGATAACCAAAAAATATGCACATGTAAGTCATCTGGAAGTCACAAAAGAACAGCACCTGCTCGGCTGTTTCTTAAAAGCCTACATCCACGTCTGCCCTAATTCTTGACTGCTCATGTAAGTCTGTGCGTAGATTTTTATATGACTGCCTTTTGTGATTGTTTAATAGCCAGTAAGTGGTTTCCATTTTACCTGAACCAGGTTGATGGAGCTTTGGCTCTTAATTTGTAACTGTATCATACTGTGTAAGTGTTTACAACCAATCTACAGCAGCTAAGTAGGGATCATATAGTCCCTTTTGACATTTCACTAATGTGAAATACTTAAACTTCTTGTTTGGGGGAGGCTGTTTGTGAGAAACTCTTGACCGCGCTGCCCTTTTCCACTTAACGTCACCCTGAATGTATTTCTCTTTGCTCTCAGAGCTCTATAAAGCAGTATTCATGTTTTAACCTTCAGTGCCAACGGATTTTATGTATCTATGTGGGAGCGCGCTAGTTTTTATGTTTCTGTTGTCTTCATGCTTACATAAAGGGAGACCCAGTTTTTCTTTATGCAGTCCACTGGTTTATGTAGCTCAGCCATTATTCTGATATTAGCAAAGCGGGAGCTCAATTCTCAGCCACACACTGCTTTTTGCTTTCGAAGTTGCACATCACACACTAATCCATAATCAGTTTATTCTTACAAATTGGTCATATTGAATAAAAGGCAGATACATTCAGGCGTTAAGTGTTAAGTGGCCCAGCCAAGCCAGTCCTCTATCTAGGTTATGGGGGAATCAGTCATCATCAGTCTGCAGAAAGTTTTCAGGTGTTAATACATTTGTGTGTCTTGTCTGTCTATAGCTACACACTGTGGTGGTCAGACGGAATCCTGTCCTACCTTCCTGTGGCCTATGATGAAGGTAATTTAATATTTTATGTAATACCCAAAAATTTTACTCTATTATAACACAGGCTTGTCTGTTGCCTCTTTTTTTCATCAAGGTTTAAATAGATTATAAAGTCTGTAGGTATAACATTATATAACATATAACATCATCACTTTTTGTGTCATCAGTTTCAAGTATTAGTATATACTCAGTTAATTTCACCCATTTCATTATATAATTTAGTAATAAGTATTTTGGGTTATACTTTAACACATTCCATACACATATTATAACACATTTAAACATTGGGTAAGAGATTATTATAGGTCATTGTAGAGGTCATTATAGTCATTTTAATATACAGTCACTGGCCAATATATTAGGTACACAGAATGAACTGCATGGTTACGCATAACAAATGCATTTTTTTATGCTCTGTGTCAGAAAGTGTCCGCAATGAAGGTAATTTTAAATGATTTAAATACGGTTGTTGGTGCCAGATGGGCTGGTTTCAATATTTTAGAGACTGCTGATCCAATGGGATTTTAACACACAACCATCTCCGGGATTTATAGAGAATGGTCTGAAAATGAGAAAAGAAATATCTAGTGTGCAGCAGTCCTCTGGGAGAAAATGCCTTGTTGATGTCAATGGTCAGAGGAGCCAGACTGGTTTGACCTGATAGAAGAGGAATAGTCACTCAAATAAGAGCATCTTGACACATGCATCCTTGAAGCAGATACATATACACTCACCGGCCACTTTATTAGGTACACCTGGTACTGGCACGGTCCAAGTGGGTGGTGAGTGTAAATATTACTTAGTAAGTGCACAATTGCCAGTTGTTTTTTTTTCTTGACACATGTTCTTAACTTCTGTATTTACTATTTGAGTCCCACAGTTTTACTCCATATACTGTAATGCATCTGCATTAATGTGGCAAGTTAATATGGAAATCTGAAGTTAAAATAAGTATTAAAATATATTTATATGTTTTTTTTTTACTTATCATGCAGGCCTGCATGATCCTATTGAAGACTGTAATCATCAAAATCAACTATTGTTTATTAGAAATACAATGTGCAGCAATGTGAAGTAATTTGTGCGTATTGCTCTTTTATTGCCAATTTGAGAACAGACTGTAATGTGCCTTCAAAATAAAGTATATTTTCCCTGACTGGCCTACCTTTACCAGGCTATAGAGTGGTTCCTACTGTATGTAGAGCACAGAAGAAGAATTGGGTCAGATTCTCTATGAAAATCCAAATATATGACCCCTAGGCTCACTCTCACGTGCCTCAGTGTCTCTGTACTGTTGCTCTTCTCTTGGGGATGGACAGCTAATACTGTACAGTGTTAACCACTGTCCTCAAATGCCCCAAATGTTAGCAGATAACTTATTCCCAGCACAACACTGACCCCAACACAAACCCCACATAAAGTCAGCTGTCAATTAACCAAGACCATTTAGTAGCACTATGACTTTAAGAGTCAATAGGCTCATAAAAACAGACCAGATTTGATCTTGACTGACATTCATGGAAAATAGCCCAATATTTTGAATGAGAACTATATCTTTTTCCGCAGTAGTGCAAAGATTTCAGTCTTGACTTGAGTCTTGGTAGCAGTCTGGATACTGAATAGAGGTCGACCGATATGGGTTTTTCTAAGGCCAATGCCGATTTTTAAAAAGTTTGGTCAGCCGATTTTTGAGGCCAATTTTTAAGGCAGATTTTTTTTAAAGCACATTAACCATAAAATACAATTGAAACACTCAGATAATTAAGATATTTCTGCAGCAGTATAAATGAAATTATTAATACACATACACATAGTACTCTTTTAACATTTATTGAACTTCAAGTGCTGCCCATACAGGTGCCTGATCAAATATCTTATAACATTTTTACTACTGATCAAATATCGGTTTTCAAAAAAAAAAAAAAAGGCTGATAGACGATATAAAAAATCAATGTATCAGCTGGCTGATATATCAGTCTACCTCTAATATTGAGGTACAAACTATGGTGGGAGGATATTGAAGTTTTGTAAGTGTTCACACAAAGCAGTCTTATTCAGCTGTTTTGTGATCAGCTATGTCAATAAATGTCACTAATGAAATAAAACAGGAGTAACTCTCACCACTTTCATTTTATCAAATTTGCTCTCAGAGGAAAAAAAAGGTTGGAGACCCTTAATTTAATGGCCACCAGCGTCATTAATAACACGGATTTTCTGAATGTTAAATGAGGTGAGCAGTAGAGTTTTAAGTCGGTGTAAGTATGAAAAAGGGCTCCTGGTGTAATAATGTGACCCACTTTTGTGTCTGTCACACAGGGAAATAGGTTTTTGAAATTTTGGCCAAACAAAAGACTGAAGGACTTGGATTAATGTCTGGTCTTTTTTCTGCTTGGTCTCAGTCCCTTGTGAGCAGACCATGAAGAAGGTGGAAGTGAAGAGGGTGAACCGCTTCGACGAGAGTATCGACACCTACACAGAATTCTTCAAACCTTACGAACTCACCTCTTTTGATGACACATTCTGCATCGCAATGACAAACTCTGCGAGGTGCCTGAACACTACAAACACCTGTTGAATGTGGAGACTGTACAGTCATCCTCCATGTCGTTGGTGACTCTTGTTTGATTAAAAACAAACTCTGATAAATGTCGTACCAAACATTCATTAGCTCGTATTGCACTCCTGAATGTCACTTAATAGGCTTCCCTCTCATCTGTGTTCATAAAGGGAATTTATGCCCAAGACAGTAGGAGTGGATCCAAGCCCATTCACTGTTCGCAAACCAGAGGAAACGGGGAAATCAGTACTGGGGTGAGTGCATATTAAACATGCCCACGATTCTTCTGTTTATGTTGTTGTTAAAATGTTAAAAATCACATGTCACTGTGCCCTCGGACATTCTCTACATTCATTTGACATTGTGTTGTCAGGGAGCTTCTGTGCTTTCCTTTCGTCCTTCCTGTATTTGTTTACAGCACACAGTATCTGATTCACCTCAGATGAGCCGTATGTGTTTTTTTGAATGAGCAACTCTACGCTCATACTATTAAAAATTAGAAAAGTGCAGAGCTCATCTGTGGGTGGAAATCTCATATCATATAATTAGCTCTGTTTTATTACAGTTTTGCTCTAGGCACTGTGTTTAACCTTTACCACATCCCATGCTAATATGTTTTCCAGTTCACTAAGATCACACACGGGACAAAAAAACACAGGTTTTTGTCTTGTGGGGACAGGGTCTTGTCACACTCTCAGTCTACAGAACCATCATTGAAATTATATTTTTGTAAAACTATTCATTAACTCGACCAGGTTTTCTAACCATTGAGGCAATCACTAAGTTCTAGGTATGGTTGCCAAACTACCCTTGAGGCACTTTTCAGCCTGGCAGGGATCTTCAGTGGAAAATGCAACTCTTTTCTGCTTCCTGAGAACCAGAAATTGTTCCAAGTTATTAGTCAGGCTTCCTGAGGGAGGACCGGCAATAGCATTTCACCACAGCTGCTGCAATTGGCTGTTTAATGGCTTAACTAAACTTTGTGATGAATTTTTCAAAATAAAAGCCTCAGGGCTCACATGGATATGCATGAGTTAATGTATTTGTGTATCTCTGTGCACATTGGCAGCAATAAGAGTAATAAAGAAGAGACGCCACTCCAGAGGAAAACTGCAGCCAGCGCACCTCCTCCCCCAAGCGAGGAGGCCATCTCCAGCTCATCAGAGGACGACTCTGAGGAGGACCGTGATGATGACGGGTCTGTGTCCCAGCGGTCCACACCAATTAAGCTCCTAACAGAGTCTGGAGAGAGCAGTCGCACACAGGAGGTATGAAAACACACAAAGTCAGATGAGCAACTACTTGTGATTTCACAGTCACATTGCAAAACAGACTATAAACACAATAAAAATTAGTGTGGTACCAGAGCTGTGTGGGTGTGGGTGTGTAAGTGGATGTGTGGGTGTGTGTGTGTGTGTGTGTGTGTAAGTGGGTGGGT
>JAPQRQ010000017.1:1998025-2010895 GCA_037367365.1 Apogon talboti
AAGAGGGTCCAAAGAGGGTCCAAAGAGGGTCCAAAGAAGGGGGTCCAAAGAGGGTCCAAAGAGGGTTCAAAGAGGGTTCAAAGAGGGTCCAAAGAGGGTCCAAAGAGGGTCCAAAGAAGGGGGTCCAAAGAGGGTCCAAAGAGGGTTCAAAGAGGGTCCAAAGAAAGGGGTCCAAAGAGGGTCCAAAGAAAGGGGTCCAAAGAGGGTCCAAAGAGGGTCCAAAGAAAGGGGTCCAAAGAGGGTCCAAAGAAGGGGGTCCAAAGAGGGTTCAAAGGGGGTCCAAAGAAGGGGGTCCAAAGGGGGTCCAAAGAAGGGAGTCCAAAGATTGTCCAAAGGGGGTTCCCACAGATGCTCGTCTGGGTTGAGATCTGGTTAGTTAGACCACTTTTGGTAGACTCTAGCCACTGCAGATGAGGATCAGCCAACAAGACCTGCAGTTATGATGCTCTGACCCAGTGATTTAAAGATCACAGTTATGGCCCTTATTAAAGTCGTTCAGATCCTTGCGTTTGCCCAATTTGCTGCTTGTAACAGATCAACTTTGAGGACTAAATATTCACTTGTTTCTGAATACAACCCATCCCCTGAAAGGTGCCATTGTAACAATATGATCCACATTATCACCACATCACCGGTCAGTGGTCACAATGTTGTAGTTGGGTGATGTATATAGGTACATACACTATATAGACAAAAGTATGTGGACACGTTGAATCCAGGTGTTTGTTTTCTACCAGGGGTCTGGGATCCAAAACAATACTAATGTCAGAATAGAGTTTTATATTGGGATAAATATCATATTGATTATTAATATTGATGTTTATTTGTCAAATCCTCATCAACAGGACATCATACAGCTGTAGACATGATGTGTCCCAATATTTTTGTCCATATAGTTTATAAACATCAGTATTTCCTTAAAGTTTAATGGGAGATTTTTCTTCTTAAGTGAGATGTGAAGAAAGTATGTGGTTAGTTGGTAGAAAATTATTGTTTACAGTCAGAGCATGAATAATGTTTTAGAAATTTTGAGATATAAGATTTAAAATCATCATCATGGATTTAAAAAAAGCAACAAAAAACTAAACCAATGTTGAGAGAAATTATATAAAAACCATCTCTGAGGCATTTTAGAACTAAAGATAACAACTTAAGCCAAAGTAACCAATGAAATGATATTTATCCCAATATAAACTATATTCTGACATTAGACATTTTTGTTTTGGATCCCAGACCCCTGTTAGAAAAGAAACACCTGGATTCAACCTGTCCACATACTTTTGTCCATATAGTGTATGCACATACTAGGACATTTAGAACCACTGTCTAGACCTAAAAACTAAATAATACAGTTAGTTTAACAAGTGCTGCTTTTTTCAGGGCTCATATAACAGTCTGTTGGATTTCAGTTGTTGTGGAGTTGCTTTTGTGTGACAAACGTTTAACTTCCCTCTGATGAGACCGCAGCCCAAAGCGAGAGAAAACTCACAGAAACTGAATGGAGCAAATCATTTTAAAGTTGCATTCATAAAAATAAAGGCCAAATTACAGCCCGCTCTCTGCAGCTCAAGAGCCTTTGAATGCTGTGTGGATATGAAAACAACATCAGACTGTGACACGAAGCCCCTGTTTACATATGATCTGCACCACGTCCACTGTCAGACGGAGGCGCCCAGCTGTGACCTCCATCCGCACAGTGGCTCTGCATCCAGCTGAGTTTAGTGCAGGCTCCTGTTGATTAAAGCTCACCCACATACGTCCTGACAGCCCGTTGTCTTTGCCTCCCAATCCTCGATCCCCCCCTGATCATTATGGGATTGGTGTTCGGCTGACTGTGCACTGCGAAAACAAACTGGGCTTTTACAACCGGAGCGGAGCAGAAAGACGTAGTGGAACTTTTCTGTGTTGGATCCGAACAGTCGCACAGAGGCTCAGCGTGTTTACCACCCACTAGGATTTAGTAAGTGGATGAAAAGCCACGGTAACAAGATAAACCTGACTCTGACGGGGTTGTTTTTGTCTGAATCTGTTCTTTTACTTGTAAGTATGTTTGTATTGTAAAACCAGGCACCACAGTGGAGCATTTCCAACATAAACAGTTTTCTTCGCTCCTTGTTCTCTTGTCTGACTCTTAATCCGTCTTGTGCAGTTGTGTTCATTGCCGGCAGTGGGCTGTATAAGAGAAATCCTCCTCAGGGAAACATCCTGCTGGAAGTCTGTAATTGCATTGGGGTGAGTCATCTCCCTGTCCGCCTGAGCCGCATCAGATGATTTATTAAAGTAATGACAGATTAATTTAGCATTATTTGGTGTAAAGAAGCATTTTGTGCTTTAACAAAGCCAAAAATTTACCTGTTGCTTCAGCCTTAGCTGTCATTTTGTTTTATTTTTATTTTATTTTATTTTTTGTTTTATTTCATTTTATTATTTTATTTTATTTTATTTTTTATTTCATTTTATTTTATTTCTACAAGGATTTCTTTTTCCCTGTAGCACTTTGAGATTCCTTTTGAATGAAAAGTGCTTTATAAATGCAATTTATTATTATTATTACAATTTTAAAAAAAAAATGTATTACCGTTTTGCAGTTTGCCATCAAAAATCGCTGGAATAGATCCAGATATGAGCCTTCGAGAAAGCACTGGCTGGACTGGGCTGCAGAGAAGTACTCAGTAAGGACAGCATTTTTATGTCTATGCATCGGTTTTGAGTGTGGACGGAGTAAAAGGTGTGTTTGTGATGTGAATGCAGATGTAATCTGTCCGCTCTGTGTGTTTGTGTGACCACAGAAGTGTCTCATCCAGGAGATTAAGATGGTTCTGCGGGTTCTGGTCCTCTACATCCCACTGCCGATGTTCTGGGCTCTGTTTGACCAACAGGTATGTGAGGAGAAAAGACAAAAATGTACAATTATACACTGCCTACATAGCGCACATAAAGGTTTCATTCATACATATAATACACGGAACAGAAAAACCCACACACGTAGTATTTCTACATTAAAACTGCCATTAGAGTGTTAAGAATAAAGAGCTCTGAGGTTCAACCAAAGATGACCGTGTGTTGGTTTGTAGAGATGTGGAGTGGTTAGGGTTAGACTTATATATGTGTGTGTGTGTAAGTGGGTGTGTGTGTGTGTGTGTATAAGTGTGTAAGTGGGTGTGTGTGTGTGTGTGTAAGTGGGTGGGTGTGTGTGTGGGGAAGCCATCTGAGTAAGATTCTCTAATGATTCCAGGGTAGTAATCTCCTTTAAGGACCTCAGGGAAGCAGCATCAAACTCCAGCCTCTGTTGATGCTACCAACATTTCAGATTCCATGTGCACTATGTCACTGTGATTGTATTTTCTCGTCCTCGGCTGTTTGCGTCAGACGGAGGGGCTGATGTCAGTTTAATTAAGTTTACTGACAGGGTTTCCACAGAAGGGTTTCTTAATGATGGAGTTCTATCAATTTTAGTTTCAGGAAGATTAACTGAAGTGTGCTGTGTTTATGAAATTATACAGTTCTTTCCTGAAATCCCAGACTTTTTATCGTCTCGTTTGTTTTTTAATACATACCATTCTGCGTTTTCAAGTCATCTGCTTCTCTGGGCTGGTGTCGAAAGTGAAATACTGTAACCTGGTTGAAGAATTTATTGAGCAGATTATAATTTTGATGCTGTCAGAGGTAGTCTGCGTCATTTTTTACACACCTCCAGTAAACTGTTCTCCAGAATCACAACTTCTGCATCCTTCCTGCCATGAAACGTGTGTCTGGTTTTCAAAAGGATGGCAACCAGTTATATATGTGGGTTTAAGTTGGCCACTGTCATGTGTTGGCAAGAACCTGGTAATGTGATTATAATCTTATTTTAAGAAACCTGTCCCAATGGCTAGACTGATTAATCTGTCAACCTTTTAACGTGATTAAAACTGGTGGTCCTAACCCAGACCTGTTATGAAGACATTTCAAAGGTAAAATTAATAATCACGTCAATTCAGAGCTTAACAAATTGTGATATTAATCTCATTTCAAAATGGTTTTGAAGAAATATTGTTATTTAAGTTATTTGGCAGAAATCCTAGTAGTGTAACATAGTTCTGTAACATATTTCTACAACTTAGTGATATCCATATGATAAGGATTTTTACAGGTTTTCATAACAGCTACATACACGTCGCTCTGGTTTTTATACGCCCTCATGGAGCCTCGTCATGTGCCGTCTCTGCCTTTTCTCCCAGATATCTTTAAGGCCTGTAAGTAGGACACGTGCTGTGGGATTTTTCGAGTTGATTAAGGGTCATCCTCAGGTGCCTTTACTTGCCTTAATTTTTTGACGCCTCATTTAATCCTGTCATTCGGCTTCTTGTCAAGGTTGCTTTGTCTATTTCTATGTTACCAGAGCTTCTGTCAAGAGAGGAGTTTTACCACACATATTCTTGACTGGTGTTGATATTAGTTCCCTTTCACAGTACATGGAAGTACACTCTATAATAAGTCACATCAGTTCAGTCAGATGGACAGATTCAGATTAACAAAACTCTGAAAGTAAGCCAGGTTTTTACAGCTTATACTGTCGGCCATCGCTTTCTCTCTACCCTGGTTTTCCCGCCTTTCTTGTATTTTTTATCTCTCCGGCCAGTTCAGCCAATTAAATCTATAGAGACTGTTTCTAATTAGATAAGAGAGTGTTTCCCTCTGATCCCCATGACCACTGTGTGATCTGATGTTGCTGTGGGCGTCTGATCTTCAGTCAGCTGTACCGAGTGTGATTAACGTGACATACCTGTGAAAACGCTAAGGCAGCTCTTACAAACCTTACAGGCTTGAGCTGATAGAACCAAATTAACAGTAGTATTCGTTTAGAGAATTGTGCCAAAGTCATTTTAGTTCAGGGGCCACGTACAGTCCAATTTGATCTCAAGTGGGCCCAACTGGTAAAATAATAGCCGATAAATAATGAAATAACTCCAGATTTTTCATCTTTGTTTTATGTCAAAAAAGTACAATTAAATTATGTTTTACTTTGACACACTATCCTTTCATAAAAAAAAGTGAATAACCTGAAAAATCTGAAATTTCTTGCAGTGCAGTGTTAACAATATTATGTCTCAACTTATCAGTTATCCATGTGCATTACCGATCACAGTGGGTCTACAAATGCACAAAATGTTTTCTAACAGGAATAATGTGAAGATTGTGGAGCTTGGAGTTCGGAGCCAAAATGAGTTCTACATCCTTGACTGTTATAACTTTAGTGCAATTTTGGCACTTTGCAAATTAATCCCACGGGCCTGTTTATGGCCTGCGGGCCGTATGTTTGACACCCCTGATTTAGAGCAATGTTATCTGCAAACTGATGAGTCCAGAGTTAACTTCAGGTCTGTCCACTCACTGCTCCGTTGTATTCATCACATGTATTCTAGATTTATTATTTAATCCCATAATGCACACACAGAGGCCTCTTTTTGTAAGTCACAGAGAAAGTGGAGAATGGGGTGAATATTAAAATGCATTTCCTCAGTACAGGTACATGTCATTCCAGGTGGTGATTAAACACTTAATAATAAATACATGCAGTTTTGAGATATTTCTGAGACTGTTTGTTTGTTTCTGTAATGATTTCCCTTTTCATACATTAAACCATTACACTCCCAAGTTAAATTAGACAGTAGTGCTTTTTTATTTTATACGATAACCTCTCCCTGCACATGCTGCCTGTAGCGTACAGTAAATGCGTGACAGACTCTGCCAACACATTATTACTATATCAGTAGGTATTTTAAACCTCAATAGGGCCGGTGGCACATTTCTATCTTCCATTGACCTGAATATCATGTCGCAGCAGGGTGAGCGAGCCCATTAATCAGCTCAGGTAGTAGGTCAGTGTGTCAAATGCACCATGAAATGACATCCTCCTGGAATTCCTCAGTTTGATGCTTAAGCATCACCCAATGGTGTATAAGTGTTACATAGGAGCCCAGCAGACATTTATGCATTTCAATCATGATGTTTCTATGGTTACAGACTGTATTTTTAACCCTAATGAGATCGGTCAGAGTGATGAGTGAGGCCCTCCACTGGTACTTTGCCCCTCTGTTTGATTTCCGTACATAATGGTTGAATGGTTCTCATTTATGAATGGCTTCCGAAAGAGGACTTCTGTAGAGCACAGTCCCAAGTAAATAAATTGTTTCTTTTTCTGTCAGAGATAAAATGTTATGTCTCAGACACCAAGGGACTGTGGGTCATTCAGTTCTTTTTGATCAGATGGTGGCTAATCTTTGTGTGACATTCTGCTGTGTAAACATGAGCCACCATATGTAGCCACTACAAAGCCTCTGAACATGGCATTTATGGACGGTTCAGAACAGTCTGCATTAGCAGGATGTGAGGAAAGTTAAGGAGAAAAAAACTTTCAATGAATTCTTTACCAGTAGTAGTTATATATACATATATTGTAGTCAATATATATATATATGTGTCTGTGTGTGTGTATATATATATTTAATAATATAGTTATATTATGCAGAATTGATAGACATTGATACAGACTAAACATATTAATCCTACTGTAACTACTGTTAAAAGTTAAATTTTGACTCGCCTTATTGTCTGTGTAGGGAAATTCAATATCTTCATTTTACCCGTCCTAATGCACATACAATAATTAGCATTAGCAGTAGCATTTACACACATTACGTGCAGTGAGCTGCCATTGAAAGCACTCGGTGACCAACTCCAGATCTTCATCAGTACCATGTTATATGTTAGGAACAAACTGAAAATAACATTAAAACTCATTACTGGAAATTAGTCTGATGTCTGCTGAGGGTTGTGTGTTCTTTAGCAGCTTCTAGTTCAAGTCAAAGAATTTCCTGACATGTAACGTTCACTCAGACCTCAAATTCTTTCTTGAGTAGATCAACCAGCAATGTATTTTTTTGGCTGATACTGATACCAAGTGTTAGTAATAAATTACATAAATAACTGTTATTTGGCACCGATATACATTTGACAGGAAAATGAAACTTAGTTTGCTTCAAATGGGCTGTCAAATCAAATCATGCAGAAACAGTGTGAGAATACTTTGTCAGTATTTACAGATCAGTTCTGTAGATGGATCAGACAGAGCCAATTAACATGAATTTATTTTACCAGATATTGATGACATGAAGATAAGTCACTTTTTTATCTTAAAGTCATAAGTGTGTTTTTTGATTGAATTCACTTGACATTTGCTCTTTATACTTTTCTTACTGGGTTTTAATATACTGTATTTCTAAATGTCTGTGTGGCATTCTTGATATAATTCTTATAATAAAACGTACTTGGCTGCGTCAGTTTTAATACAATTGTATCACTGGTTTTAAAGGTGGTATTGTTTCTGTATGCCTTAGAAACTCTAGTGTGAAAAGCCTGTGATGTTCACAGTTTTCAGTGACTGTATGTTCAATAGGAGGAACATTTGAATAAGACCATTTTTGATCATACCTGTTCCTCAGAGCCTTTTCCATTTACCTCGCACATCTCCTTCTGTCCTTCTCTGATTCATTATGTATTTTGTCTCGGTTTTCCTTTCTTCTTTCTTGTGTGGACCTTCAGCACAGTGCTTTCATGAATATTTGCGACTCGGCTCACGTGTTGAGTGCACACACTTGCCTGCATGCGTCTCGTGCTGCTGCCTCTGAGCTTGTCCCTGAGAATGGATTGCCAGTGTGGCGGCAAAACGCAAAACTGTTGAAATATTTAACTAGCAGACCATTAGTATGTGTGCCATGTAATTACACATGCTCGTTTCATATGCTGCTCAATCTGCGCTCGCCTCAGCTTCAATAGATTTACAGTATGTGTGGGTGTGCGTATAAGCCACTGTGCATCTAAACAAACATCCATCCGCGCTTTCACACACTGTATGGATGTTTATGTTGGGGCTGTGTGACTCCATATGCCCGTCGGTGAGTGAGTGATCACAGATGTAGTTTCTTGGATATGGTCCTGACACAGCCCTGATTAGTTTTACCCTCCCTGCAGCTCAGATCAATACTAATGCGGTAAAAAATTGAATGCACCACGTTAATCATATAGCTACCGTGTCAGAAAAGGGAACAATGGCATAGTGTGCTGCCCTCATGCATTCTGTTACATAACAAACCACTCTGGTACATGTAATGTTCACCTGTCAAACCCCACTTAAAATAATCATAGGCTTGTTTACAACAAAATACCATAAATAAAATACAGTGAATGCAAACATCACACAAACACTGAGGTACAAATGAAAATGTAATCAGATATATTGAAGTTTTCTTTGCGTCCACAGTGTGTTTTCTTTTTTCTGTCTTCCATTTATTATTTATTTTAGTCAGGATGTTTAATTGAGATCAGGAGCTCAATTGCACCTCATACATTATATGGACAGAAGCAGTGGGGTATTGAATTCAGGTATTTCATTGATAATAGGTCTGTGCTACAAAACAGTAATGGCAAATGGCATGATCTTGTATTGTGATAAATGTCATTGCAATCAATATTTTATTTAACTTTTATGGTTAATTTTAGTTACATTATCATCTAAAATGCTTATAAAATGCTTCAGAGCTTGTTATTTTATTTTACTTTTATTTTCTTTAATCATTAACAATTGCTTTCACCCATAACCTCCTCAGACCCAGGAGCCCCACAGGTTTTTGAGTTTTGGCTTTTTTTAATTCAATAACTGCTTATATTGGAAACATCATGATGCCACAGTTTTTTCATATGCATTCTTAAAATATTGTATGGAATGTCATTTGCGGTGGACAGTTGTTTTTTGTTTTTTTTTTGTATAAAGCTGTGAATTTCTTGCCCTCATACGTGGACACTGGGTGCTAGGAGGTTAAAGCTATTTTGCAGCAATTTCCACGTGACTTTTTCTCATCATTTAACAAAAAACAATATGTTGTTGTTTTGTAGTTGTGTTTTTATGATTGATGTACAGCAATTTGTTCCAGATATTGAAAATTAGCTATTTTCCCATATTTAATTTACTAATCAGGTAGATGTTCATAAAAGCTCAGAGTAAATTCAAAGGTTATTATATCAAAACTGGAAAAAAATGAAGCAGAAATGATTATCTGATTCCACTGAAAAGCTGAATTTACCTGAATTACTTAAAGGTGTTGATAGAATTAGTGGTTCAGAAGTTTTCAGAAGTCTTTTGTTCGCTGCCGGTTGTTTAGCTCTTTGACAGTAAAATTTTCTTCCTTGACATTTCTGAAATATTTCTCACATTCTCACTATAATCATTTAAAGCCATAAGGCATTGTTTGGTTTCTTCAACTCTCACTCGAGAAGAAAAAGTGGCCTTGAAAGTTTCTTTTTCTTATTGAACATTTTATCATAATAATATTTCAAGTCAGCTGGAATGGGAAGTTCTTCAAACTGTAGGTGTGATGTGTCCCATATAGTGAATGTGATTACAACATGGTTCATTCATATAAGACAAGACTCATGCACGACACACACAGAATTAGCATCACTAGTTAAAACAGCTGCAAGTAGTGTCGAAAATAAAAAACGGAGCATGATTCTGTGTCATTGTTGTTCAGAATGCCTACATGCAAATACTGCCTTGTTTTTATGTGTTTATTGGCTGTAGAGAGTTTAACATGACTAGAGCTGTATCTTTAAAATTACACAGAATCAGAAGATTTGGCGCCGTTTGTACCATTTGGATGATGATGCTCAGTTGTTATGAAATTATTCTGTATTTTAAAATTCTCCTAAATTCTAGGGGTGAGGCTTCTGAATGCACATTCTCAATATTAGGACTGATTTGCTGAGATAATAATGCAGAACGATAACATTGGTTGCCAGAGCTTCCATAGAAGAGCCTATTTTAAAGCTGCAGTGCTGAATAGTTTTTTAGTATCACTGGGAATAAAACATCATAATTACCTCTCAGCGTGTTGTAATTCATGTGGTCTGAGAGAACAAGAGACTTGTGCATCTTCCTCTTGTGTGTTTTCAGGCTATCAAAAAAAAAAAGCCTACTTCATGATGCCCTGATTTTGTCTAATCACAGCAGTTTGTCAGACACAGGAGATTGGAAAAGTGGCTCCACTTTTCAATAACAGTATGAAACAACGGCAGGTTTGTCTGTATTTATATTTAATCATTTTAATTGGACAAAGAGGAGTGAGTTGCAGAGATGTCTTTTCAGATTCTGGTGTTTCTTTTCCCCTTTATTTGGGCTCCTGCACCTTTGACTCTTGACAGTGTAGATGCTTTTGGTATCACCTACCTGCAGAGATTAGGACATTAAAGTCAGTTAGGTTTCTTCTCACTTGGGTTAATAGTTAGACGTGTTTTGTAGCTGGGTTTTTGAACACAAACCCAAAATTATATTTAACTGTTAGTAGAGATTAGAATATTTTATTTATTTAATTTAAACTATTATCATTATTCTTATTATTTTTATGTATTTTTTATTATTTCCTCTCTTCCTCAGGTGGGATGGTGATTGTTATGGTGGGCAATATACTGTATGTATGTACTTGCAGCTTAGAGTAATAGCAGAGGGTTTAAATTTTGTAATGCGTGTTTTAAGGAAAAGGGGTCGGATTATTTAAGTGTTTACTTCTTTCAACTCCTTTTTGGATGTATATAAATAATAGTAAAATTATATTATGTATTTGTATTGTACATATAACATTATATATTTGTATTGTGGTATGCATTTTTTGTTGTTGTCTTATGCTGATAATTTGCTTCAGGCATTTTGTTTTGCTGGTGGTTGTATTTTGTTTTTTATATATAGGCCTACTCAAAACCTGTGTAAAAGCTTTGATGTCCTAAAATGAGAAGTGTCGTAATTAAAAATAGTAAAACAATTATGCCCATTCGCACTTAAAAAATATATATATGCAGTATATATACAAATTATTTATCTTTGTCAACAAATACAGATACAAACTATACATATGCATGTTCATTAATATGCATTGGACCTTAATAAATTAATAAATAAATCACAGATAGAAGTTAATACAAATACAGATGAACTTAATCAGCTCAATAGAAAGATAGAAAGATACAACTCGTACCACTCCACATCAGCTTCTGGTTCAACTGATTCCCTTCTTCACATGGAATTGGTAAATCTCATCCAGAATGCCTTATTTTAACTGCTTAGTCTATTACAATCTCTGCTCTTCCACAAGCGGCTTTGCATCCAGCTCCACCTCAGCTCCACCTGTCCATGCTGTGTCTGATGTAATCAATGTCATGTTGTTGACACTGAGGTCTGCTCTGCTGTGGTCCCTATGGGGGTGTGTTCATTCACATGGAAGGCCAGGAAGGTCAAACCACCAAATACACTCCTGAATGAAAGATGAATATCAGGCTCTCTGCACATAAACCCACACTACCACAGGATGTTGATACAGAAATTAGAATTAAAAGTCCTTGTTTTATATGCAGATGTGTAGTCCCTTAAAATGCATGTGTCAGAGATGTCTTTTTGCACCATTTGTCTAAACCATCACAGCATGTTTTGACATTATATATGCAGTAGAACCTTGCAGCAGGAGTTTAATTCGTTCTATGACTCTCGTTTTTACAAATCAATTTTCCCTATTGAGATGAATTGAAATATAATTAACCCATTCCAGCCCCACAAACACCACACAAAACTCCTTTTTTAAGGGTTTTCAAAACAGAAAAAGTCCAGATAGAAAGAAAATAACAATTAAAAAGCATAATAAAAGAGAATGCAAAAGAAATTAACTGGTTTTATTAACTTATTAACTGGTTTTATTAACTGATTTACCTTAAAGATGAGACAATGTGAAAGAACATCCAGAATTTTGCGAATGAAGTTTTTCCTCATTGCTTGAGGCGGTTTTAGCCTTTTTAGAAAAAGAGTAAATACCAATAGAGGAGAAATGGAATAAATTCTGATGTAGAGATTTTTCAATAAAGCACTAAAATATGGCTAGCAGTACAACAGGAAGTGTGCACTGATGAAGAGGCCAACGTATTCCATGGCCTCTCCCACAGCAATTAAGAGAAAAAAGCCAAGTGAAAAATAAACTCTACTTCTTCTACTCTGTTTATTATTGTGTAATTTAGTCTACAGCGCCACCCCATGACAGCATTACACGGCCTAGTTTGTTTGCTCCAAAACCATGTTATGCAAATGCACGTAATTTGCTTTTTCAAAAGTGTACCTCAAACTCTGCAGTGACACTTTATGAAATCACAGCTAATATTTTCATCAGTAAACAGTATTGCAAGATAGATATTATATGATAATGGTTTAATTTTTTGTCAAACCGTGAACTTCATGCCCCTCTGTCTCTCACACTAAGTTTTTTTAGAATCCATCAGCTTTAATAGGTCGGGGCGTTTTGATCACACTACTTGTTTATTAGGATTATTATAAAGTTTGTACTCTGTGTGCAAGAACCCCTGGAGGGCAGTGTTTAAGGACATGAAACCCACTCATGTGATACTGTACCTCAGGGAGTTAATTTGTTGTGAAGAACCTGCTGAACCCGACAGCCTTTAGTTTACAGGAACTTTGTGCTTGTGTAACGCAGGGCACCTCTTTTTGATTATTAGCAGTGCTGCTTTATATTGTTGTAAAAGTTCTTCATTTTTTTTCCTATTTTTCCTCACAGTTGCATCTTAATTTTTCTCTCTGTCCACTTTAGGATATCCAGCAACAGCAGCAGGCTGTGAAGGAGCCTTACGGACTCAGTTTGGCTCAATTTCCTGATGACAAGGACCTGCTCATTTATGAAAGGTAAATGGACACAGATAGATGTGTGAAGAATTTGACATTAGGCCTTAAAGATAAACATATGCATTCAGATCTTCTAATTCTGATCAGTCATAGTTGTTGAT
>JAPQRQ010000017.1:2010995-2037348 GCA_037367365.1 Apogon talboti
ACTAATGAAAATATAAGTATGAATACTTTATTCTATTTTTGTGATTAAAACCTGTGAAATCTCACACACTGGACTTTTAACCCACTGTCATGAACGTTTATTCTAAATTGCATTAAATTAACCAATAAATATTGAGTGTTCTCATTTATTACTCTTTTTTAATGTACTTCTGCAGCTTTTAAAATATTGTTGCAAAGGTTGAGTGCTATTTAAAATGCATCTTTCTGCCATTTCATCATTTGGGTTTGAGCTGGCCGACCCAGTTTTCAGGACAGACTGAGGCGGGGGGAGATTGGCTTAAATAAAATCCAAATTGTGGTGAAGAATGTTGTTCATATTCTACTGCTGTCGTGGCACATAATGAGAATGGGACTGCATTCATTATTGAGGGTGGATGTTGGACAGGCTCCAAAGATGTTAGCGGCAGCCAAAGCACTGCTAATCAATGCATTAATATTAAAAATCATAAGCAAGAGCCAGAGGGGAACTCTCAACCCTTGCTTATTATTGTGTCTTTGTGAAAAGAAAAATTACCAATTGGGAAATTTAAGATTTGATGATGATGTGCTTTGAACGTCAGAGATCTCAACAGACATGCTTAGCTCATGTCTAACCTTGTGTATTTAATCATAGATGATAAGAACATCAAACTGAAAAGGTGTGTATATTTTAATGTGTCCTGTCATGTTTGTGCAGGTTTGCACATCTGGGCCAGAGCCAACACAGAGTGGACAAAACGGAGAACATAAAGCTGGCACACATCATTAATTTGTGAGTAATGTAATTAATCAGTGTGATGTTGGTATCTATGTACTCATTTGATTGTCTGTCTGTCTGTCTGTTTGTCTGTCCAATTGGGATGGGTGTTTTTTATTACTTTTTGTAGTCAGATAATCAAGCCAATTTACTTTACCCTCCACTCAAAGCATACTATTAATAACACTAATACTAATAATGAAACACTAAAACAGATTTTTGTTAAAGCTTTAAAAAGACTAAATATAAATGTAAATGAGCTTATGTCCTTTCATGATGTCAAAACACAGAACTCAGTAGTAAAATCACATCCAGGTTGCATCTGATCTATCTACCCACTTACTTGTGTAGCTCTGTTGTTGTTGTTAGCCTTATTTAGTCTTTGCCACTACTTTACATAGTCATTTTGTCGTCGTTTTGATAAGCTTATGCCATGTCACAGCATTTATTTCCACCATGGTTTTGGACACATAACGTTGTGAACTTAGACCCAACCGACTGAATCAACCCCAGGTCATAACACTCCCCCCACAGGCTTGTACTGTCGGCACCAGGCATGATGGGTAATCACTTCACCTGCCTCTGCTCACCCTGAAGGACCCATCTCTCTGAAACAGGATCGGTCTGGACTCACCAGACCACATGCGTCCATTGCTCATTTGTCTGTCAATTCATTTGTTTGTTCATTCTATCTGTCTCTCTTTATCTGTCTGTCTCCTTGTCTCTTTGTCTATTTTACTGTCTGTCTCCCTTTCTCTCTATCTGTCTATCTGCCACTCTGTTGGCTTGTCTGTCTCTGTGTGTCTCTCATATGTCTGTCTTTCATATCCATCCATATGTCTTTCTTCTGTCTCCTTGTCTGTCCATCTTTCCATCTGTCTGTCTTTCATACCCATCCATATGTGTGTATCTGTATCTCTGTCTGTCCTCACGTGTACCTCTGGTCATTACAGTACAGTATTGGTTTGCATTTCGAACATGACCATGACCCTCTCAGACACCACTCAACATTTCCTGAGGTCTTTGGATGACTAAACAAGGTTACTTTGACTAAGTGCTCTCCGAGGATGTTTTTAGCCGTGCTTGGTTTAATCTCCATCTCTTATAACCAACCACTTTTTTTCTTTATTTTTCTCGTTGGCCCATCTATTTTTCACCAGGTCTGTTCCCCTCTATCCTTCTGCTGGCTGGGTCCATGACCTGCTGGGTCGCAGCCCGAGTGTTTACTCCTCAGACATACTCCAAATTCAGCCACACGTGGAACGGCAATGTGCAGCAGTTCCTCTCCTCGCATTCAGCTTGTATTTTGCAGTTGCCCTTTGTTCTCACACAAACACCTCATCAGGAGTCCCACTGTGTGTTCTTCTGAATACTCCCTCTTTGTTCTTCTTCTCACTCATGCCTGCACTGAAAATGCTGACGTTGCAACACCGCCAGGACTCGAACCACACAGGCGTCGCTGTTTCCCTGAAATCACATCAGCCTCAATAGATGGTTAGGAATAAGTAAAAGACGCAGCCCCCTCTTATGTGTACATTTATGCATGAATCCCTCCCATAAACACATAGTTTTGATATCAGATCTGTAAACTGAATGTTAGCCACTTCGACATTTTGATACAGTGAGTAGGAAACGTGACAAGCAGTATGAGGAAATATTCATTTTTATTACTTTATATAGAGATCGAAAGTTTTTTTCTATAGCAGAGTACTGAAGTACAGAGCAAAAGTCTGAATCCACCTTTATGATGGTTGTTTTTTCAGGGTTGAAATGTTTTCTTCACACGCAACAAGTAATTACAGGGAATATATGGACAGCTTTAAAATTCACACAGAATTTAACTAAATGAGTTCTAAAGGTTAAAGTCACTATGTAGTTCTGTCAACCATAACCATTCTATGTGGAAAATTGTTGTGGTCCTTATCTCTTTGGGTAGATTTTCTCACTTTCACCTTTTTCCTCTTCCTCTAGTCATTATATTATGCAAAAATACGCAGTGGTATTGAAACTGTAAGTCTAAAGCTAAACCCCACCTTCATTTTTAATCTGTGTTGGTTGATTTACATAGTGTAGACTGTAGTTTATAACACTAATAGGAACTTTTTTTGGTAGACTAAGTATGTGTGAGGCATATATCATTTTCTATACAGTACTGTGCAAAAGTCTTAAGCCACCTTTGTGATTATTGTTTATTCACAGTTGAAATCATACATATTTATTTCTCATTTTCTTTTCTTCAGTTACAGCAAGAAAATACAGGAAATATGTGCACAGCCTTAAAAGACACACAAAAAAGGGAACTAAATGGGTTGTAAAGGATTAAATGGCTCTTTAGTGTGACCCCTGACCCCAAACAGTTAGAAACATCTGACATGAGATGAATGAAACCTGCTGTAAAACATCAAGAAATGAGTGCAGTCTGTGTCATATTGTTAGAACAAAAGGGTTAAAGACATGTTAAGCACAGGGAGGTATTCCTGTTCATACTTCACACATATCCAGATTGGATGTTAATACAGAGACTGAGGGATGCATATGTGTGGTCATTAGAACTTTATTAAACTTTATTACAATATGTAAAAAGTTAATCAAGTTTTTGTTTTTTCAGTTGTTGAAAAAAATTGATAAATCCTAAATAGAGGTTAATGCTTCATCTGGGTGTTTTCTTGCTCAAATTAAATTTAAAAATACAGCCTTTTGTCTTATTATTAAATATGAGTATCTTTCTTTACTCATTTGTTGCCTTTGCACACATACACTGTAAACATTCAAGAAAAGTAACAGTTTTGAAGGATATTTTCAATTCAGTTCATTTAAGTTCTATTTATATCATAGGTGATTGTCTCAAGGCACTTCACAAATTCAGATGAAGGTCTTATAAGACTGTATGGACAGGAAACACAACACATCCCCCAGGAGCAAATCCAAGGGGACAGTAGGGAGGAAAAACAGCTTTTACAGATGGGAAAAACGTCAGACGGAGCTTGGCGGCCATCTGCCTCCACTGGATGGGGTTGAAAAAGAACAAAGAACATCCTACCTTAAGCACATGTAGACAGAAAAAAGGACATGTGACTTATCCATAACTATGAAACAAAAAGAGAATAATGTGAAGTAGTGATTTTAACTGATTTATTCATCTGTTCATCCTCCATCTGTATGTGAATAGTTCAGTCATCTGTCACTGAGGTCCCTCTACTATATACTGTAAATGCTACTCAATCAATAATGCATTCATGCAGCCCAGCTGAACATCATATAGTGTAAAGATGATCCAGCTGGGTTGCACATCATATTTTTTCCATCTCCTTGTATAGTTCCTCCTTCTTTCCTTTGACTCATTCATTAGTCTATTCCTTCATCCTCTTGTCAGGTCCATAGGTTCCTGCAGGTGAAGCCGTTGTGCAACAGTGCTGTTATAAGACACTGTTACCAAACCTGTTTTCACTCATCAGGGCCCTTCAGTTGGCTGTTATTTCTGCACCTTTCTGCATGTTCTTTACAGTGATTTTTTTTTTAATGGATCTTCATGTAATCTGCATTAAAAGTGGACCTCCAAGAGGACTTTGTGATATATTTAGATTAGGTTTAGAAATGAGAGCATCAGAGGGACAGCTCAGGTATAGTGGATATATCAGAAGACGGATGATGATGAGGATGATGATGTTCTCTACCAGGCAGGAGGCAAAGAGGAAGAGCAAAAAGGGCATTTATGTGTGGATGTGGTGAAGGAGGACATGAAGGTAGAAGATGAAGGAGACAGAGTCAGATGGAAGGAGGTGATCTGATGTGGAGACACAGAAAGAGATGCACGAGGAGGAGGAGGAGGAGGAGTGGTAGTGGTGCAAGTTGGAGGAACAGTGGTTGTAGTAGGAGAAGTTTTAGTAATAGTAGTTGTAGTGTAGTAGTAGGGATGCAAGCTCCTTTATATTTAATCATTTTGTGCTTTAGGTGTTTAAAATGGTTAACTGGTACACTTGTGGTAGTTCATTATTATTATTATTATTATTATTATTATTATTATCATTAGTAGTAGTGGTAGTAGTACATGTTTTTAGTCCTGTTTATATATTTTTTAATAATAACAATAATACATTTTATTTATAAGTGCCTTTCACGACTGCGAAGACACTGTACAGCAAAGAATAAAAAAAACAATACCTAGAATACAAAATAAATAAATAAATAGATAAACAAGTAATTATGATACATAAAAGATACAAGGAAAAAAGTGAACAGCAGTGCAGTACAAGATCAGATGGAGAGTAATAGTTATGGTGGGTATTTTAGTCTGCTTTCTGTGTGGAATCTGGTTTATCTGTTTTAATCTGGTTTACATATTTTAGTCTGGTTTGTATGTTTTACTCTGTTTTCTGTGTGGGATCTGGTTTGTGCCTGTAGTTGATCATTGTTGACATTTCTCTTGTTAATTTTCTCTTGATCGGTTCTTAATTCTCATTGTAAGAGCCTTTTTATGAGCTCAGTCCTGAAGAAAGGACATCTGAAATGTAGCCAAGTGTCGGAGTATCCTCTCACTGAAGTCTGAGTCCAAGCCCTGACTAGCACACACTTATAATCCACCCTCAGACATGATCCTGGGTCCAGCGTTGAACAAAAACACCACCAGTTCCAATGAGCGTTCTGCTTCCATTAACAGGCCACTTCATCAATCACCTGCTTCCCAGATTTTCATCCAACAGATTAAAAATTCTTTCTACTCTGTAGTGGATTGTTTTTGTACTAAACTTCAGCTTTTAGACAATTTGTTCAAATGAATACCCCTCCAAAGCCGTGACTAAAGCACGCCGTGCTTGTCTGTGTTTGTCGCCTCTGTCAGAGAGCCTGTGTCCTGCCTCCCAGAGGACAGCGTCTACTCCGTGTTACCTCCGCAGGTCGACTCCGACAGCCGCGATGTGTTCGAGAGCCATGTGATGACCGGCCGAGGCCAAGTGAGGCCACTCTGCAGAGAGGACATGTTAATGTACCGCGAGTACGTCAAGAACAGATACATGTGAGGTGCAGACCACACCAACTGGACTCCTGTTACCAACACTGGGCTTCATTCCACCAAATATGTGAACTGGAATTGAACAGCATCTGTGGTACACGTCTGGGGTTGAACTCAAGTCAGTGGTGTATTTTAACATGTTTACACATCACCTACATGGTACTTTTCATTTGCCGTTTCCTATTTGTTCTCTTTTAGCTTTTTTAAAGAAAAAGGTCCAGTAAATTTATTTTAGTCTTAAAAACTTCAAAGCTTGAATGTCCGAAATGATTAAAATAATGCAAAGATTGTTTCTGAGACCAATCCTTTATTTATAGGTTAAGATATACACTTCAAATGAGCTAAAAATGACATGACATTGATAGTATTTAACAACTGTGCCAGAAAAATTCTTTTTTTTTTTTTTTTTTTTACACAATCATTCAGCTCATTACTCTGTACAGTAAATCTAAATTAAACATGTATTTATTAACAGTGTGATGTATTGGGTTTCTGTTGGTTTCTACACTGTAGTATACACTGTAGTTTATAACACTAATAGGAGCTGTTTTTGGTAGACTATTATATCATTTATATACAGCATTGTGAAAAAGACTTTAGCCACCTTTAGCTTAGTTGTTTTTGCAAAGTTGAAATGAACATACATACTTATACCTCAGTCTCTTCCAGGAAATATGTGCAAAGACACAAAAAAATGAACTAAACAGTTGATGACAAGAAGCAACACAAACAAATAGATACTGAATGTCCAAGAGCTAAAAGCATGTTTGAGCAGATGTAAAATAGTTGAAAGTTTATTTCTGCAATCTCAAAAAGTTTCATTATGGACATTTACAGTTGTTTCTGATCATAAATATGCTAAAAACTGCAAGTTCGTTTTTTTCTTTTATACTAAAACACAGTTTTAAGCATTTATTATTTATAATAATGATAATTAATGGACAGATATTGAAAGTTAAGTTCTTCCTGAAAACAAAGGTGCAAAAGAATTGGCAAAAAAGACATTTTCTGACACTTTTATTGCTAAGAAAACATGCAGACACCTAGGCGGCCTGTTGTAATGGCAGTCTTAAAAGGGTTAAAGGCGTGTTAAGTACAAAGGGTGCTCACTAAATACTACCACTTTGGTTTAAAGAAGCTGTTTTTTCCAGAAACCTTTGTTTTTAATGATGTACATAGTTCACACATATCCAGATTTACATGTATTTAACACTGTTAATATTGTGTGAGTTTCTGTTGCCACCAGGCAGGTTTGTACACTATTTTTTCTTCTGTGTCGCCTTTTCTAAGCTTTGTTGTCTTTCAGCCGTCACACATGCTTAATTGAAATTTGTTCCTTTCATAAAACCTCTGTAATTGTTCTTCGTCTCCCGCTCAGTTGATCTCTCAGTCATTCACCTATTATGCATCCCATTTACTTTTGTTCTGTCTATCACACTTTCTCATTTCTGTCTCTAATGCACTGTCACTCTTTTCACACCCAGCTTTCCACCACAGGTGTCGTGAAATGTGATGAAGACCGCCTCCCCTGTAATACATGCGGCGCTCAGTCGGCACACTCGCTGACCACTGGCCTCTGCGTCTCTGCCTCGTGAGCACGAGGAAGGCAGGAGCAGAGGAGTGGTGCCTCTGCATGTGATGAAAAAATCACACAAGAATTAAAGAAAGAACAGCCCTATTTTTACCTGCGGAAAGAAAATACATGTTATGATCATCTTCTTGTGTGTTTGAACCCTGCTGCACCATTATAATTGGAGCATCAGTAAATATAAGGAGTACATTGTATACATCCCATACAACTGAATAATGACCCATCTTGGAGGAGTGTCTTGGTAACACTCTGCTTTCATCGAATCCTTCTGTAGAATTACACAGAGTCTATGTGTGGGTAATCTGCTTTACTGTTTTCCTTTGCACATTATTGCATATCCTCCTGAGACCCCAGAAAGTAAAAGGTTTGGTATTTTTTTACAGTAAATAATTGTCTTGATTGGAAACTGTATAATGCAACATTTTTTTCAGATACATTTTTAAATGTAATTTTTTAAAATGGGATTTAACCCATAAAGACCCAAACATCCACTGTTGTACAAAACCATCTACTGATCTACACTGTTTAATACCTGTTGATTCGCTAATCCTATCAATGCATGTAAATAATTGGTGCAAAATCCAATTTCTCGTCTTTTCATGGTCATCAGATATGACCCATTTGGACGTTCAGTGGCTCCGTAGTTACCGTGGAAACACCGGCATCTACAACACTGATTCACCAGTAAAACCCATGGAGTTGGATCAGTGACAGTGGATGGACACACTGGGGTTATGTTCAGGTAATGAGAGATTTTGCTGAAAAAGTCACTTTTTCCTCAGTTTTCTGTGTTTTTGATATGATAAACCTTTGCATACTCTAAGCTTTTATGAACATCTACATGATCAATAAATTTAATAAAGAAAATACCTGATTTTCACTGAAGAAACATTAAATGAAGAAGACAGTATTACAGTAAACGGTGATACTTCACTTAAGAATGGAGTACCCAGTGCCACAAAAGTAGCACCAGGTCTTTATGGGTTAAGTAGTTTTTTAAGTAAAGCTGTGAAACTCCAAACTCAAAAATGCATTGCTGGGTCTCGATAGAATATAATTCACAACAAAGGTTCTCAGCCACACATCTCCATCAGTGGGTTTGTCTGTCCATATTTTGTCTAATGCTGTGTTCACACTGCAGGTAAAAGTGTTCCAAGTCTGACTTTTTTTAACCCATTTCTGATGTTGTTATGACGGTCTGAACAACACAAACCAGACCCAGGCTACTCTCACACTGTCACCTTCCTCAATCTTTTGAGATTTTTCAGGAAACACAAAAAAAATGAGTATTTATTTGATGATTTAGACAAAAAAAAGTATATTAATTTCAGGCAGTTATTGCAGTGATGATATGTGGTCATGAATCCGATGCATATCTGATATTTTCCAATGCGACTTCGGTCTGAACGGTCGTGTTGTATTTCAGCTGACTTCTGCGAAATACGACAGACGTCACAGTTCTGCGCTGGAGGAGGCGGTACCCGGCAAGATCTGTATTTACTTCTATAAACACAGCGTGATGTCACTTCAGGACCGTAGAGTGTACACACATGAGTCTGATGGCACCGCAATTGAATTATAAGTGAACAAGCATGCATAAAAAAAAAAAAAAATCTGACTTCTGCAAAAGATTGGAATTGAGCTTTAAGACCTGCAGTGTGAACGTAGTGTAAAAGGTTGTTGTGTATAACTGAGGCTCTGTCTTTAAGCTTCAGGTTGTGGTTTTCCTTGGAGGAGCCCCCCCACACCCCACCCTCCCCCACCTGGATCAGAGGCCGGCCCACCAGCCACTCGTACACGCCAACATAAGTATTCACCACAGGAGTAAAGGGATTAACTTTAAGACTATAGCAGCAAAAATTAACATCAAGTTCTGTTTTCTCCCTCTTCCCTTCTGTTGTGCTTGTCTTGGTTAAGTGCACTTAAAGCTGCAGGAGTTGAAGTCATGGGCGAAGTGCACCAGAATGTCCCCTCACGTTCTGCTCTATAATGACAGGAACCTAACGCTGTTTCCCACCTGTCACAAGGCACATCTGTCTGAATCCTATCCATCAGTCATGTTCTTACCCCCTTACATGTCTGAAAACACAGCCAACACTTGACTGCAGAGGTGTCATGAATTACAATATGCTGAAAGGTCAGTACGGCATTTTTACCCACTGATGCTAACAAATGTACGTGCACCCAAACTTAAACATGTTTTTTGTTAATTTTGCACATACAGATGTACATATCATGAGTTTCTTTACATAAATGGACACAGGGTGGTTTACGTGGGTCTTGAGAGTCTTAAAAAATATGGAATTTTGAAACGCTGTTTTCCAGACCTTGAAAAGCTGGAATTTTGTGTCAAAGTCTAAAAGTGTGGAAAAAAGTTTCTCTCATAGTTGAATTTTAAAGTATGCTCAAAGGCTTATAATCTTGTAAGATAAGAAATACATGAATATAAAAAATGATGTGTAATTACAGCAGTTTGTACACAGACCTCTACATGGTAACGTTATTATGCATTAGTTCAATTTGTTACTTTACTATACATCCATCCATTTATACATTCATGCTTTTATCCTTCTGGCTGTGCTCTAGTGAAACTTGTGTGATGTCCACACACTTTTGTGATTTTCATATGCTTTGAAAACATTTCTGTCAGTACAACATCATTTACTGCGAACTACGCATTCATTCGTATTCATTCATACGTTTATTAAAATGAACTTTTCTACAACACACAACAGGTACAATCTCAACCAAAAACATAGGCACGCAAGTGTGAAAGTACATAAAGTCAAGGTTTTGGGGGAAAAAATAGCAGTTTGGAAAAAGTCTGGAGTTTGTATTTGGATAAAGACTAAGCACCCTGTGGACAAATGCAGCATGGACATGTGGACATCTGTCTGGAAACACACATTTCTGTCATTTTTGTGCAAATAAGATTTTTTTTTAAATAGTTTTGGATACAGACGTTTGATTTAATGTGAACATGTGCACATGTGGTTTTGTCCGCCTCACCATGTCCAAGCAGACACAGCCTCTGTGGACCCTCTCAGACCACTTCAGGGACCTGGAATGACCAGACTGTGGGACGACAAAACGTTTTCGCCCCGCACACGTTTTAACATTAAAGGGAATACTGTATATAATGCTTGTCAGGATCACAACAAATATATTACAAATTAGAACAGTGTTTTCAGAAAATATGTGCAAAAAAAAGGGAAGTTTTAGATGCTTGATTCATCATCCTCTTCATTTAATGTAAAGCGAGTGTTTTGTGGCGTAGTATGAGGTGAGTGTACTCTGTTGTCCATGAAGCTGCATTCATTTTGCTTTCACACACATTTATTTCTGTTTATACACATCAGTAATTACCTTTGACCAGGTGACATGATTCCATATTTATCTGTCAAAAATGAATCGCATTGTCACAATAAGAAGAGGTAAAAATGTATTATTCCAACTTTATGGGAAACTGTATTTGTAACCTCTGTCAGTTCGATGTAGTATCTCATACAATAACATAGTGATGGATGTAACCTCAGATCTGGACCGTTGTGTCCAAACACCTGAAGCTGGCTTCATTTTTAGCCTCTGCACCACTAGTAGACTGGATGAAAATACAGCTTATAACATAAGACCATAAAAACTGTGAAACTTTAGTCTTCTTTTCTGCTTTATTCTCTGTGCAGTGCAGTGGAGTTGGGAAAGTTGCATGGAGTACAGTTGGTGGTAAGTTTGCACGTGTTGAAGGCTTAAATTGTAACCTGGTCAGTCTGTTTGTGATGTGGGTTTTGCTGCTAGACAGTTTTTATGTCTCTGAAAATGTCACCATCAGTGTAATGTAATGTGTCCCACACTGGTCCACATAACGATCCTGTCTGTTCCAGGTTCTGCTTGATCTGCTGACCCAGGCCCAGACCCAGGTTGTGAACCAAGTCTCTATAATGTTTGGGTTACATAAATAAATATCACAGAATTTCCTGGAGAATTTCTTTTTTTTTTTTTGCTGTAAAGTTGGATTCTTTGTTGTAAAATACCAACCTGATTGTATTATTTCCACTCTGTGAGTTTCCACTCAGCTTATGACTGTGTGAGTCTTTGTCACTTCATTTATAATAATGAAATTCCATTTAGATATCAAAGAAAAGTGCATCTGTGCGACTCGCCGTCACGGAAGTATCTGCAAAAATCCAGGTCGTGATGACATCCGCAACAAAGCGTCTGCGGCAGGTCAGGCGCATTTACCAGGTTATGTGAACGCTGCTTTTGTCCAGTCTTTTTGTGAGCAATCCACTTATTTTATTTTGTAGGAGTGACAGCGTGTGTAAAGTGTGTAAGTGAGTGAATGCAGCGACTGCGTCTTTAAAAAGTAGGTCAAGTGTGTGAATAAGTGGAGGTGTGACATATTTGCAGTAAATGTGTCTCTGTCTTCAGAGCCGTTGTCTCCCGGTTGTCCTCCGACGCCTCCGCTCACCTTCGCTCCCACCTGCTCTTGTTTTCTACTGCTGAGGGCTGTGCATTATTTTTGTTAACCTGTTGAACTGTACTAACGTGCATCTCCATCTGCCATAATTTGCCTTTTTCTCGGTCTCTGCTGCCTCATTAACGGTACTTTCTTGGAGTCATTGGAGACATATTGGGCTGTTTGATTCATCTGGTGTTTGTGTAAGAACAAATGAAAGTATGTGCACATGCCGGAAAATTAGAGCTGTGTGTGTGGAGGGGTTGAACGCAGGGGTGGTGCGTTTCCCAGAGGGCATATTCAGAAGGTGAAGCTCTTCTTCCTCCTCCTCCTCCTCCTACTTTTTCTTCTCCTCCTCCTCCTCCTCCTCCTCATCATCATCAGTAAGGTGTGGTTTGTTTCCCAAAGGGCATGTTTAGGAGGTAAAGCAGTTTTTTCTTCTTCTTTTTAAAAAAACAATAATCCCTATTTTTTTATTATGTTCCTAATGGCAGGTGTCTCATTACACAGAAGACTCTCAGCACGTGGCTATGGATGAGTAAATGCATCAAGGTACTGACATTTTTGCCCAGTCTGTTCCCGGTAATCCACACAAAAATAGAAGTCAAATTAAATGTGGTTTCAGCAGTGTAGTGCTTCTGTTTTGGTGGAAAATCAATTATTTTTCTGTCTGTTGTTCCAAACAAAACAAATTGAAAACAATTTTGGGATGTATTTTAGTGCTGTGTTATAAATATCCCACAGATGAGTTACGATAGCACTTCATGTGTCCTCTTAGCTTATGAATGAAGACATCCCCCCCTCTCCAGGCCCCGTCCAATGACAGGTCGAACCAAAGCAGTTGCCTGGAAACCAAAACTGGCTTGTGGCTACTGTGCTGTGATTGCTCCTGTGTCATCCCTCATCTCTAAACATTTAATGTATCATTTCCTGACATTTAATGTGTAAGGTTCCATTGTGGATTACACAATTCTCCTGGAAAACATATACAAACGTTGTTTCACCTTAAAATTCTGTAGTCCTGTTGAGCAGTTAAGACTCACAACAGAATATTATTTGGGTGTTTGTAAACCAGTCCTGTGTGAAAGTCTCAGTCCTACATTATGTTTGTTGGGTTAGTAAAGTTATGACCACACATATGTATTTGTCTGTCTCTGTATTAAGATCTAATATATAGGAAGTATGCACAGCAGGGAAAACAGCTTCTACATGCCTTTAACCCTTTTGTTCAGACAATAAGGGATTTATTGTGTGAATTTTCTGATATTTTACAGCGGCTTTCATTCAATGCATGATGTTTTTAATTGTGCTGCTTCTTGCCATGGGGTCAGGGGTCACACTAAATAGTGACTTTAACCTTTAAGACTAATTTAGTTGCACGTTTCCTTAATTTTCTCGTCTTATCTGAAGAAAAGAGAATGAGAATTAAATATGTGTTCTCATTTTAACCCTGTAAAAACAACAAACCCAGAAGTGGCCTAAGAATGTTGCACAACACTGAATATAAAATGATCTATTCAATAGGGTTAGGGTTTAGTGTCTGCAGAGGGAAATATAGTGGCCCTAACAGCAGCAACCTTATCATTGAAGAAAGAGAGGAATTTTTCACAGGTTTCACTTGTCATCTCCAGTGAAGTGGAAGGATTCGGATTAAAAACAGAACTGATGCTTTTAAAAAGAACGCGAGGTCGACATTATTCGAAATCAAGTCTGAAAAATATCTAGTTTTTTCAGCTTCAGCAACACGTTTATCATTTCTCCAGCTTTCTTTAAGAATCTGGTAAGAAACCTCCAAATGCTCTTCTTTGTCCACCTGCGCTCCGCCCTCCGACACTCACGCCTGGCTGTCGTTGAACCAAGGCTCTTGTTTTGGCTTAGGATGCATGGTCTTGATGGGAGCTACACTGTCCAGGACATCAGAGCAGGTGGAAATGAAGTAAATTTACTGACTGGATATAGTACATATATGCTTCACACATACTTAATCTACCAAAAACAGTTTCTATTAGTGTTATAAGCTACTGTATAAACTGCTTAAATCAACCAACACAGCTTAAAAATGGACAGTAAGGTCTAACTTTAGACTCACAGTTTCAATACCACTGTAGATTTTTGGTCAGTTTAATGATCAGAAGAAGAGGAGAGAGGTGAACGTGAGTAAATCTATCAAAAGAGATGAGGAACAGAACATTTTCCCTCTTTAAAATCTTTAAAAAATAAGTGATGATTGGCAGAAGCACTGCCAGTCCCTATTATGAGGACTACATGTGTTGTTCCCCTTATAACTGATGAATATTGGTGAATAACGTATTATTATGTGAGTAATAGTTTTTTCTGTTCTGTGTCTAGAGACTGATCAAAATGACCTGTTTCTGCAGCTGGGGATGAGTTGCCCACATAGAGTGTAAGGTGCTGAAGTGGGGTCGTGCATTTCTCATCTCCAAAGTTAGTTCGCAGGTCTTAATTTTGTTCACACTGTATGATAATTAAACGTGCCTCCTCTCAGGGTGCATTAGCCGGTCGTTTTGCTCACCATCTGCTACGCCCACATGAGCACAAACCACTGTATCTGATTACAGGCGAGTCTTTTTCTGTCCGTATCTCTTCCTGTCAATCAGTCTTACTTTTTCTTCTACAGTCCCACTATAACTTTCAGCCTTTTGACTTACTGAGCGCATGTATAACTAATCACATACATCACAGTTTGTTTCTTGTATTTATGTAGCAGAATTGTGTTGAGTGAAACAATGTGTACTTTTTCACATAAAGTTTGCTGATTACACATCAATAAATTAATGAATAAATAGTAAGTAGGTCATATTATGCAAAAGGGCTTTCTTAGAGTTGCCAGTAAAACCACACACACATTCACATATACAGTATATAGTCCTACAGCTGTGGCAAAGTGGTGAAAAGTCAACATTTGTCATAGATGTGACATAAATTCTGATTCTTTATTCATTATCTTCTTAATCTAATGTAAAGCAAACTTTATGTGGCATAGAGTGAGGTGAATGAACACTGTTGCCCATAAAGTTGGAATACATTCATCTTTTTATTCTTATAAATACACATCAGTAAGAACCTTTGATCAGGTACAATGATTCCAATGTCCCACTTACACTTTATGTAAGTTTAAATCACACTGGCACGATCATTTCCTGAGAAGAGTTAAAAAAATATTCTTTTCCAACTTCATGGGCACCAGGGTATGTTCAAATAAGTGACAATACAACTTCAGTTTTCTAAATAACACATTACACATAAATTAAGAACAAGGTACAAACAATGGACAGACCAAGAAAGCCATATCAGAAGGTGGTTATATTACATTTATATAGAAAATCACATGTGATCTAATGACTGTTTCAGTTACTATCGCTGTGTGTCCACTCTGGGAGAAGGATCTCACTGGATGCAAGGGTCAGAGGATGTTCAGTCTGTATTACATGTTACTTAACACACTCTTACATTGAGCTGAAGCACATATAGTACAAATACAGTGTGAAACTACAGGGGCTTTAAAGTACATTGTTCATTTTTTGTAACCTATGGAGTCTCTTTACTCGGGGACCAATTAGGATGCTCAACAGCCAGAACTCGATGTATTGTACGGGACTGATCACGTGTTTCATGTAAACGGTATTCTTGGTTTACACAGGTATGGACAGAAAAGAAGCTGTAGCTCCATTGGTCAGTGAGCAAGCGCCGAAACTCCAGCCGTCCTGATGTGACGGAGACAAGCACAGCGCCCTCATGTCTCTCTCTCTCTCTCTCTCTCTCTCTCTCTCTCTCTCTCTCTCTCTCTCCGCCTTGACGTCACCGGGCTTTAAAGCTCCTCGTGCGCGTCTCTCGCCGGTCCCCTCTCCTCTTCCTCCTCATCCTCCTCCTCACGTTCATCAGAACACCGGCCAATGCTTCACACCACTCCTGCCCTTGCTGTCTGTCCCACTCGTGGGAAGCACAACAAAATCAAGGGCTTCACTTGAGGGGATCGAAGGAGCGAGGACAAGGGGAAAGTCTTGGCATTTTCCTTTTTTTTTAACCTTCCCTTTGGACGAAGGGCTCTGATTTCACCGAAAATCTCAACTCATTTCGTTTTGTCACGGAGGTAGGTATACTAAACTTTTAAGACTGCCTGTTTCAGATTGTAAAATGTTTTATTTGGCTTTAAACCGAAGATAAGACATAAATATAACAACGGAACGGACGAATAGACTTCAGCAGAAATGTACGAGGTTTAGAGAAAGTTACACACGCAGAACATATGTAGGTGAAATTATTTACACCTTACATGTTTAAGTCAAGAATCACTTTGTAAGATGTGTGAAAACTATTCGAGATTATTTAAGAAACTATTAACCCATAAGACCCGGCACTACTTTTATGTCAGTTCCCAAATGACATTTTCTCTATATCTAACCTTTCTTAAGTGATTTATCACCCTTTTGTTTCTAATATCATCCTCTGTATTTTATATTTCATCAGTACAAATCAGATATTTTCCTGTATTTAATTAACTGATCATGTAGATGTTCATAAAGCTCAGATTAAAGTTGAGTGTTATTATATCAAAAACAGAGAAAACTACAGAAAAAGTGACTTTTTCAGTAAAATGTCGTTAACTGAACATAAACCCAGTGTGTCCATCCACTGTCACTGATCCAACTCCATGGGTTTTACTGGTGAATCAGTGTTGTAGAAGATGACGGTGTTTCCACGTTCACTACGGAGCCTCTGAACGTCCAAATGGGTCATATCTGATGGGTTATTGGATCAACAGGTATTAAACAGTTTAGATCAGTAGATACTTTTGGTCAGTGATGGATGTTCGGGTCTGTATGGGTTAAAGGACACTTTGTTTGTGGGGATTTTCTGTGATTTCAGCACCACGGATAGCTCCACTTCAGCTGTACCTGGAAAAACTGAGGAAAATCCCCCTAAAAAAACATGATGGAAGTGGAAAGTTTAGTTTGAAATGCAGGGGGAAACAAAATCAATCAACAACTATGACTAATCAGAATTAGGAGATCTGAATGCATATGTTTTTATGTTGACTTGTAACGCCCCGTTTGTTGGGATTTTCCGTCCTGTGGGGATTTCAGCACCACGGACAGCTCCATTTCTGCTGCTCATTGAAGCTCTCTGAGGAAAATCCCCCTAAAAACATGAGAGAAGTGGAAAGTTATGAATTAAATGTAGGAGAGATCAGTCAGCAACTATGTCACTCATCTGAAAACAGCATTAGAAGTTTTAAATGTGTATGCTGACTTTCAGATATTCTGTCCATGTTAGGTTTCACATGTCAAATTTCAGTGGAGATATGTCCTTATTTTAATTGTCAACCGATTTACTTAAGTCATCTTAAATATCTGCTTTATTGCTCAAACTTATAGACCAAGATCTGCAATTTTAGAGACAAAAACATCTGCTTTAGGGTTGCTTTTCTTAGAGTTTTCCTGTGACTTCTGTCTCAACATATGTCTTTAGGTCATACCTCTGATTCAACATAATTTTTTGTATTTTAATCAGAGTTCTGTCATGCTTTTCTTAAATTCCTGACAGTTGTGTATTAATATTATATCAGTGCCATTATTATTGTTTTGATTATTATGGTTATTGCTATTTTGTTATTTTCTCATCTCAGTATTGGATTATATTGACCATGATGCTTTGGTGTTATTGTTCACCGTGACATTTGTGCCAATAACCAACACTGACTTGAACTGAACTGTAATTCAGTGACTAAAATGAAAAGAGCGGGTCAGTGGCAGAAGTGTCAATAAAGATGAAGTGGTGAACCCGCTTTGCTCATGATGGTCATTAACGAAACCATCTACTTGTTCCTGCAGGACAAGGGGCAGACAGTGTGGAGCAATGAACGAGTCGCTGGTGGTGAATGACTCCTCTGCAACTCCAGCGGCCGCGGACACTTTGCCGTGGATGGAGGTGGACCCTCCAGAGCACAACGGCAGCCTGGAGTTTTCCACCGCCCCATTAGACTTTCCCATCAACCCGTGGGACATTATGCTGTGTATGTCAGGCACTGTTATTGCCTGTGAAAATGCCATAGTGGTAGCTATTATCTTCTACACACCAAGTCTGAGGACTCCCATGTTTGTGCTGATCGGGAGCCTGGCCACAGCTGACCTGCTGGCTGGCATGGGATTAATCCTGAACTTTGTGTTTCAGTATGTGATCTCATCTGAAACTATCAGTCTTATCACTGTCGGCTTCCTAGTGGCCTCCTTCACCGCATCCATCAGTAGCCTTTTAGCTATAACAGTGGACCGCTACTTCTCCCTCTACAACGCCCTGACATACTTCTCAGAGAAGACGCTGCAGTACGTTCATCTGATGCTACTCGGGACGTGGGGGGTGTCTATATTCCTGGGTTTGCTGCCGGTGCTCGGGTGGAACTGCTTGCAAGAGCCGGCGTCCTGCAGCATCGTCCGCCCTCTGACCCGGAGTAACGTCACACTGCTGGCCATCTCCTTCTTCGCCATCTTTGTCCTCATGCTCACCCTCTACTTCAAGATTTGCAAGATAGTGTGCCACCACGCCCACCAGATCGCCCTGCAGCAGCACTTTTTTGCCACTTCACATTACGTCGCCACTAAGAAGGGGGTCTCCACTTTGGCCATCATCCTGGGGACGTTTGGCGCCAGCTGGCTTCCGTTCGCCATCTACTGTCTGGTCGGTGAGAGGCACTACCCCTCAGTGTACACCTATGCTACACTGCTGCCAGCCACCTACAACTCCATGATCAACCCCATCATCTACGCCTACCGGAACACAGAGATCCAGCGCTCCATCTACATGCTCCTGTGTGGCTGTTTTCAGGCCAACGGGGCTTACCGTTCCAGGTCTCCAAGCGAAGTCTAACGGTGCTAGGGCTCTGTGTGTGCGTGTTTGTGTGTATATGTTTGTATGTAGCACTGTGACTGGGCACGTGAGGGTTAAAAAAAAGAGCAAAAGACAAACCGTGCTGTGACTACTGACAATCTGCTTACAGTTGACAGTGAATGCTTTACTAACACAAAGGAGGTGTGATGCTCGGAATGTGGACTGCATCTGCACTTTACTACGTCTTAATACAAGCTAGGATAAGATGTTGAAAATGCTGTGAACAAGAACCTTCTGTGAAAAAGACAAAACAAACCTGTGAATGTACTTTAGAAATGGAATGGAGATTTTGCACTTTATTCTGGTTTTTTTTGAAATGCCAAAGCAGTATTGTATAGCCCTCGTGTTTAATTAAATGTCTAAATTGTGAGTGCGGTGTGTCATTTTCTATTTTGTATTGTACTGTCTTTGATGTACATTTTCTACAGTAGGAATAAAAGGATACATTCCAGTTGTGGATGCATGATGTGTCTTTACTTAGAAGCCCTTGGGTTATATATGAGGTTTGGTTTTTTTTGTTTTTTTTTGCCTCATCTTTACCATGATCCATTGTCTTCCTCCAGAGCGCAGGTGGATCTGTTTGAAGAGACTAATGGCACATTGAGAAAGCAAGTACCCTTCCCTGGGAAATAGCTTCAATTTACACTTAGACACATTTGGACGTGGACGTGTGCATGCACGTGTGCTCGCTCGGTGTGTCTGCAAGTCAGGAAGACAGAATAAATGAGACAAACGTGTGGTGTGCTTAGCAGCTTTTATTGCTTCTCCTCTGTAGTTAGCAGCTTTCCATCGGATTTCATGACAAATAAGTCTATAAATGGCACATTTCTACCCTGTTGTCATAATAACAGCTGGAACCTTTTACTAGCTACTTGTGGGGTTGTATTGATAAGACATGATGCATAATACCATGCACGTGCAGCAAATGAAACCGGTAATTCAGAGAGTCCCCTTATCTTGCTTTGTCTCATCCACAGCCATGATTCAGACCTTAAACAGATGTGGCACATGGATGTGTGTGTGACAGGCTGAGGAGTGAGAACATAACGCTTTCTGCTCACCCTGTTCAGCTGTGCTAAAGCGTCATAAAGGTGGAGGAAGCTGTCTGACACTGATCTACAGGTGTGTCTGCATGCACAGGCCAAAGATACTGTTGTTAACTGTTATTTAACATAGAAACAAAACGTAAAAAATGTTGGAATGGATTTAGAAGGACAATGAAGCGAAAATACTCACTTTAAATACTAAAAATATGTCACTTTTGTGTTCATGAACTTTTAAAAGAAAGTGTTTTTGATCATTTCCCATTTTAACACAGAAAATTATGGTACAAATCATAACATCTATTTTTTCAGTCTCATCAGTTTTTTAATTAGATAGATAGATAGATAGATAGATAGATAGATAGATAGATAGATAGATAGATAGATAGATAGATAGATAGATAGACTTCAAATACAGTTTACATATACTGATAGTGACTGCTTAATAATCCGAGTTATGTAATTACAGCATGAAATCTCAAATTATATCAGTTTAAGTTCTCAAGACAAACTCCACATCTATTGAAAATATAGAGAATACAAACACGAATCAGTGAAGAGGGAATACAGGAGGAGTAGAAAGCAATTGCATAGTGAGACTGCTCTACGTGGTGTGTTGTATTGAAAATAATTGAGAATGTATCAAATCAAAAATATGAATAGATGTGTTTGTATTATTTTTATGGACCTTGAGGGTAGATATTGATCCAGATCACTATGCAGAAGTCCAGACGGAGATGCCTGACCCTGATTCTGACTGGTGTGTGCCTCAACAGGACACTTTTGGACTTTAGAGGACAATCTCATGAACAGCAACAGCTCCCAGTAAATAGTGAAATACCCATCAGTGCATCTGCTCCTTATGGAGACCATTAACTGTAAAAATGTCCAGTTTGAAAGATGTGAGTCAGTTTGAGCTTGATCACGAAGTGGGGGAAAGGTGACGGATGCTGAAGGCCACTAATGGATAGCACACAGAGTCCGGTCAGTGTGAAAGCAGGAGATGTTTGTTCATCTTGTTTTTTTCTCCGCCTTAACAGATGTTGCTTTTGGTCACCCGTCGGAGCGGGAAACCACTTGTTTGTACACCGGACTAATAAAGTCAATTTGTTACAAATAACCACAGCCTTTAACAAATCCTAAAGCATCCACTGAATATAAGAGAGTTAAATTACTGACACATTTAACTGTTTTATCTGAAGTGTGTCATTTGTTGAACTAAACCCATGTGATGTGGTTTAAAGTAGTGTCTGTTTTGAGGGTTGGTCGTTGAAAAGGCCTTGGCAGATCCTGACAAAACACACGACAGCACATCTGCTCTCTTTTACAGTAACACCCTGCTACTTTTATTACAGACTGACATTGGCTGAAACCATCCAATACACCCTTCACATCCAATGCACACTCCAAGGCAATGTGCTCCTGTGAAAGAGGCACATCCTTTCCACAAGAAAATTCTCCTTTTCATGGTGGAAGAAATTTCCAAAGAGAGGACAGATGGTCTCAACTTGTATAGCAAACTTTTAGATCCAGCTTTGTCGCAGCTTGACCCATACTAGTGACTAAATGTCAGGAAGTGTTGACCTGCGCTGTAGAAAATACTGAGCCGTTTTTATGGTCTGTATCTTGTAGGTCTCAGTGGAACCGCATCATGAAATTGCTTTCTGTCCTTCCTCTCCTTGAGAATCCTTTGGTGTCAGTCCCAGTTAACACCGTCCGGTTGAACTTTTTCACAGTTTGTGTTGATTGTGTTTCCATCGACTCTGGCTCGGTGTCTGTAGTTGTTTGAATTACCATGTTTTACACCAGGGGTCTCACAGGTTGCATGTTAAGCCGTGAACTCAACAAGAGCGCTTTAGTCGAAGGTGAGAATAACAAGTATGTTTCCTCTGAGCAGTTATTTATTGACCTACATCTGGAATCACTGGAGACGAACTCCACTGACCCGAGAAACCCCTGAGGTGTGCATGCAATACAAGTGTGATCATTTACTTCCATATAGAAAAACAAGATATTTCCTGATGAAAATGTCATGAAAGCATCTGCACACCTGTGTCGTTCCTAAAGCACGGTGGGTCTGTAATGTTGAACAGGTTCATTTCAGCAGCTCCTACATTTCCATTTATCACTACTCTCTCTTGATATTACATCCATTAGACTAAATAGAAGCCAGTAACAGTCTTTGAATTATGTAATGCTTGATCTTTGTGAACCTGAGCAGCTCTGTGGGCAATTACCAAAGTACACAGTCGAAGGATTCACTCATTAATAACATTAATTACAGTGGTGTAGTTGGCGTTTTCCATAGAAACATTACTATTACTGAGTTAACCATTTGCTCAGTGGAAAAAGCTGTGGTATTATAGATTGTGTAATCACACAAATTGCTGGCTTTTGTTTCTCCTCTGGGTTATCATTTCATATTCATATGAGAGCAGTGCTGCAGGAGAGAAGACAGACGTTGAAAAATCAATCTAAGGTTCATTTTTCTGCCTTTACGTCGCACAGGAGTCAAAGTGGTGTCATGGGGAAAACCTGAAACCGCCTACGTGGTGATTATTAGACGCTGGGGTGTACCCTGGTCAACACACACACACACACACACACACACACACACACACAAGCACAAACACAAACACATTTTATCTCCTGGAAAAGCAGCGACAAGCCCACATCAGTTACACAAAATCTGCTTTGCAATAAAAGCTATCGTCATTTGCCTTTGCCGGTCTGCCTGCGGCCTGTTCAAACAATTCGTGTGCACGCGTGTCTACGTTTGTGTGCACACGTTAGCACAAGACTGTACTGTATGAGTGTGCTTGTTAGTAGCCTGGCTCCTACAGTGAGTCGTCCTGGGTAACTCACCAGATTGCCAGTGGGTGTTCATGTGCTGCATGTATGGCGTCGGTAGTGTGTACAGTACACACTATGTGCATGTGTATTTAGGAGAGAGAGACAGAATCAGCCTTAAACCACAGCGAGGGCACATTAATTCCTCTTGTTCTGGCTTAATATCAAAAGCAATTATACGCATTATCATATCACAACCAGATTTCAAACGTCTCTCTATTCAACCCACAATTGGATTTGATTATAAATGATTCACAACATATGAATGAGATATTAAAATGCAGCCAATATAATGTTATAAATCCTTTATAACACTGTAGATTCCTTTTAGTACAGTATTTCTCTCTAATATATGATACAGAGGGGGGGCGGCCGTGGCATAGATGGTAGAAGAAGTGACTTGTGCCTGTTCAATTCTCTGGACTGGACGATAAATTGTTGGCTGATGTGCCCTTGAGCGAGGCACTTAACCCTCCATTTGCTCCCTTTATGCCTGACATGGCAGCCTACTGCTCTTAGTCTGCAATGTGTGGTGTGTTCCTGCATGTTCAGCCAGTGACAGGGTAAATGTACAGGTTCAGTTTTGCTGTGTGTTGCATGTTCACATGTAAAATATATCATTAGCCTTAGAGCATAATTGCCTATGTCATATGTTTGTTTCAGGACAGAGCCAGTGATGCAAAATGGAGAAGCAGTGTTAGGAGAGTTAAATTACACAGATATCACAAAAATACGACTTAGGCAATTATGCTATGAGGCTAATGATGAATTGATAAATAAAGATTCTCCTTTTTCTTCTTCCAAACATTGGGTTAATTGTGTAACAGCTGTTGCAACCAAACCCAACCATAAGTGAAATATGTAGTACATACGTTAACATTTGAGTTTCTGTTGAAGGTAAATGAATGTAAATTAGTGCGCTGTATTGCGCTTTGGGTGACTTGAAAAGCGCTATAGAAATCTAATGCATTATTATTATTATTACATTTTTCCACTTTTCTATTTAAAAACTTAGACTATTCACTATGCAGAAGTGATTTCCTGTCTTCTCAGTAATTAAGTGTAGCATTTCTGAGGATACAAAGCTGAGGTGGTTGCATAATGTGCCACACAGATTCTGCAGGAGCACATGTATGATGTATGATGCACATGCTGTAGGAGGCAGCGCACAGGCAATGCAAACCTGATGCTAAGACAATTAAGATACATTTCTATTTGCATTAAATATGGATTGGATTGTATACCCTGCAGGTTCTGTATTAAACTTTCAACTCTATTAAATGACAATCTTCAGATGTGGGTGGGTTAAAATCCCTGGTTAAGGCCATTTCTTCAAACTGTCAACTGTCCCTGATGATTGGACCTTTTAATTTTACACTTTAATGTAATTAAAACACTCATGCAGTTTGATTAGAGGATAAAAAAGTGATTATTACATTTGTGTTGTTTTTTTGGAAAAGACATAATCTGAATATGATATGGAAAAACAATGATAAATGTCTTTTTATGTGGTTGGATGTTCAGGACACGTGTCCAGTTTAAGGTCAATCGAGTGGTTTAATTTGGGACATCTATATCCCTGGTTATTTCTGCAGGTCATTGTGACCAAACCATTATGGGCCGTCAATATGCTCAGCCGAATATTTGATATTTTTGACAGGTTCATTTAACATCTCTGCAGGAGAAAGTGTCCATGCTCAATGAAATTTCTTAATACCGTTGTGACTAAGATGGGTCGATGTGACCTGCAAATGCTGCCAGCTCGGTGTATGACTACGAATGTCACTGCAGCCGGTTCATCTACCTGCTATTACTGTACACCTACGCTCTCTTCCTTCAGTCCCTTCACCCAATCACCACCTCTTCTCTCTCAGGCTCATTAACTTCTCCAGTCAGGACAGTGTAGTCTACCTGACAGCTCAAATTCCGGACCAAATTAACCCCAAACACCAGGAATTACACCCCTCACTCTCCCATTTAAACCGTCTTTTTGCCTCTACCGTCATCTGTCATCAAAGAGACTCCTATCTATTTAGAGAATCGCCACCTCTACTTGAAGAGGGCCAAGTCTGTCGAGACCAACTTAACTTAAAAAGAAGTCTGACGTAATTATCTGCATGATGGTAAAATGCTACTACTCTTGGTGTCTTTTGATTCTCACCAGAAGCAGTTATTGCACATGACTCAGGACATAAGAGCATGTCACCTGTGTGCAGAATATTAAATTAGATTGACTCCATCGATTTACTCCTATGACTCGCATAAATTCAGAATGATGGTTTTTGCCACACAGAGTTATCAAAGTTGTCTGTTTCAGAGCGTTATCACAGTTTATCACAATCGCTGAAACACATTTTTTGAAAGAAGCACGACTCTTGCCAAAACTGTGCACACAAAACCCATACATTCACAAAACCTCTCACTCACCTGGCAAAGTCAAACAACTGCCTCAAAACCATTTTACCTGCACTCGAAAGCAAACAATGCTCTCAGATGGCACACACAGCCAGTCAACATGTAGACACTGCAGAGCTGTCAACACACACCGAACGGCAGAATGGAAAACACTGCATCCAACACATGCAGAACATGATGTCTAATATGTGTCGGAAATATATTTAGCATTTAATAAAAGGTGGAAAAACTGTGAATGAAAAACACAACTGTAAAATATTAAATTATTATTATTATTACGATTAAGAAAAAGAAGGAGAAACAGCAGAAGAAGGAGAAACAGCAGAAGAAGAAAAAGAAGGAGAAAGCAGGAGAAACAGCAGAAGAAGAAGAAGGTGAAACAGCAGAAGAAGAAGAAAGAGAAGCAGAAGAAAAAGGAGAAACAGCAGAAGAAGGAGAAGAAGGAGAAACAGCAGAAGGAGAAGCAGCAGAAGAATAAAAAGAAGAAGAAAACGGAGAAACAGCAGGAGAAGGAGAAGCAGCAGAAGAAAAAGAAGGAGAAACAGCAGAAGAAGAAGAAGAAGAAGGTGAAACAGCAGAAGAAGAAGAAAGAGAAGCAGCAGAAGAAGAAAAAGAAGAAGAAGAAAACGGAGAAACAGCAGTAGAAGAAGAAGAAGGAGAAGCAGCAGAAGAAGAAGAAGAAGGAGAAACAGCAGGAGAAGAAGAAGAAGAAGAAGTAGAAGCAGCAGAAGAAGAAAAAGAAGAAGAAGAAGAAGGAGAAACAGCAGAAGAAGAAGAAGAAGAAGGAGAAACAGCAGAAGAAGAAGAAGGAGAAGCAGAAGAAGAAGAAGACATCGTATTTGTATGGTACATATATTAAAAAGGCTAACTGATTCCATATACACATTTATACTGGGTTAAAGTAACTGTATATACAATAAAAGACAATACTACTTAATTGTGGTCAGGGCTGAAGTTTAGTTTTTATCTCAGACAACAGAAATGCAAACAGGTGAAAGATATTTAACAACATATGTAAAATATGTGTAGGGTAAAAAGCTGTAAAGGCACTCACAAAAAACACAGCCCAGACAAGAAACGGTTAAATAGGAAACACATGGAGCCTGAAAATAATAGGACCTGTTTTTTATTCTTATGTAACACCTTCATTATGTCATATATCTCTGTGGATCGGCCAAAAAGGGCAGCATTTAAGGACTTGTGACCTGAAGTAGACACTGATCCCCTTCTTCAGGCCAAACATCAGCTCTGCTGCAGGCTGGCTCGATCCAAAGTGACATCTGGCATTTTGGTGTCCGGGCAGACCTCTTCTGAAGTACATATATATA
>JAPQRQ010000017.1:2152486-2171883 GCA_037367365.1 Apogon talboti
CATCAGTACTTACATTAGTACCATTACTTCATGGTACCTAACAGAGCAGGTACACTCACTGTTCATGCAGAGGTGGATCTTACAGACTCTGGAGACCACATTGGACCTCAGACTGTTGACTCACTGTCCTCACTGGAACTGTTACTGTCACTGTCTTGTAATGCATGTGGAAATGACCAAAAATAATCACTTGCCCAATAAAGGGTTAAGTCAGGACAAACATCCAGCTTTTAACATAAATACTATACCTTCAATACTGTACAAAAAACACAATATAATAGCATGTCGCATCACAGAACGGTACCTCACGCTGTGAGAATTAATGCCTTTTTCTAAAGCAAGAAACCCAATGAACACAACTCAGCAGGCGTCCTTTCACCACAGCCACAGCTGCACCACGTACATCATCTCAAGCACAATCAGTAATATTTACCGAATGAAATGACAAAGCATCAAAATGTTAATAAGCTCACTAAAAATACTGCTTATTTTTTAGGGTGTCTGCGACCAAGTCCATTTCTTCTCCTCTGTCAGCCATTGTGGGTTGGGAAAACAGGAACAAATAGGTATAAAACTGTAGGGTGTAAATGTAGGTCAGTGACTGTGATGCTTTTGGGGCAGCAGAGAAGGCCTTGCTGGTCCTGATGGCCCAGCCTGTCTTTTATTTGTACTGTAGATGTGTATCATACACACACCTCTGTGACTGCTGCTGACAGGTTGATAGTTACTAAATGTTCTTTTATTGATTTCAAATGTACACTTGTTTTGCAGGTTTCCAACACTATCATAACCAAAACACAAGGGCTTTTTCTTCTGGTTGAAAATATTTTCGGTTCTGCCCCAGTATCAGCACCGATGAGTGAAATGTGCTTCTCACTCATATGTACTAATGAAGGAAGTTACATGTGGATCCAAAAGTGGTACAAGTCTGACTTTTTGCCCATATGTGACCCACTGCTGATTTTTAATGACAGTCTGAGCAGCACAAATCTGACTTTTTTCCAAATTAGACCCAGGTCTCTTTCATATGTAGTCCTAAATCGGACATATATCTGATTTAGACTGTTTTGGAATGCGACGTCAGTCTGAACAGTCATGTCACATTTTGTTTGACTTTCATGTCATATAATGTAAATGTGATTTCAGCAAAAAATCAGAAATGGCCATAAAGACCTGCAGTGTGAATGTAGCCCTAATGTGTAGTTAACCCTTAAAGACCCAAACATCCACCAGGAACCAGAACCATCTACTGATCTAAACTGTATAGTACCTGTCAATCCATTAATCCTATCCATACATGTAAATAACTGGTGTAAATGCAGTTTGTCGTCTTTTTATCGTCATCACATATGACCCGTTTGGACGTTGACAGGCTCTGTAGTTACCATGGAAACACCGTCATCTTCTACATTGATTCACCAGTAAAACTCATGGAGTTGGATCAGTGACAGCAGTCGTAGACACTTGTTTTATGTTCAGTTTATCATATATTTTACCGAAAACATCACTTTTTCTTCATTTTTTTCTGTTTTTTGGTATAACCGTCAAGTTCAATCAGAGCTTTTATGAACATCTATATGATCAGTACATTAATATTGGAAAATACCTAATTTTCACTAGAAAAATGCAAAATACAGAGGATTATTTCATAATAACTGGTGACAAATCACTTAAGAAATGTTAAATATAGAGAAAAAAAATAATTTGGGAACTAGCACAAATGTAGCACTGGGTATTTATGGGTTAAAGAAGGGATAGTCAGCAGCTGGTAAAACCACTTAAAAAAAGGGACACTTTTACAAATCAATTCCTAGAAGCAGATACTCTTCTTAGTAGTATGATTTATTTTGACCTTTAAAAATCAGAAAACAGCGGCATGGTACCTAGAAAAGAAGGTACAAGTATCTATTCAAATCAGCGAGAGCATGAAATAACATCTGCCTCTGCGGGCCCTGACTGCCTCCCATGTGAGCTCTGTTCCAGACCAGTTGAAAACCATTAGTGTTGTGGTTGGTGAAAGCAGCGCAGCAGATGACGGTTCACAGGTACAGCTGGTTGAATGGCTCAAGGGCCTGACTTTGACCTTCAGGGCAAAGAATCGCATTCACACATCCACCATCTTGTGGTCCAGTCAACTGCACTAGCATTAAAAAAAAGCAGAGAGAGACCCATATGATTTCACACTCCAGAGCAAAGCCTACACTCCTACACTCGACATGGTCTACATTATCGCTAACTGCAGATTTTATTGTCATTACCAACATGCACTATGTGAAAGCGGAATTTAATTAACAGACATAGACTAGTGCTTTCATCCTCTTATATAATTGTGACATAGATGGACTCTACGCTCTAGGCATGTGGCTATAAATGACAGCGTTATGTAAGGGACTGTTGTGTCTTAGATGATCTCCCTAGAAATGACTAAACCTGTGACATTGGCTTTAATTTCATTATTCTCCATTTTTTCTGTTTTAACCCTTAAAGACCCAGTGCTACTTTTGTGGCAGTTTCCATATGAATTCTTCCTCTAAATTGAACCTTTCTGAAGCAATTTATCACCATTTATTATAATATTATCCTCTGTGTTTTGCCTGGTTTTGGTAAAAATCAGGTATTTTCCTAATTCACTTATTATGTAGCAGTTCATAAAAGGTCAGAAAGTTGAGGTTATTCTGTCAGAAACACAGAAAACTGAAGAAAAGAAAAGAGTGACTTTTTCAGCAAAATCTCTCATTACCTGAACATAAACCCAGTGTGTCCATCCACTGTCACTGATCCAACTCCATGGGTTTTACTGGTGAATCAGTGTTGTAGAAGATGACGGTGTTTCCATGGTAACTACAGAGCCTCTGAACATCTGAATGGTTCATATCTGATGACCATGAACAGATGAATAACTGCGTTTTACACCAGTTATTGACATGTATTGATAGGATTAGTGGATCAGCAGGTATTAGACAGTTTAGATCAGTAGATACTTCTGGTCGCTGGTGGATGTTTGGGTCTTTATGGGTTAAACATCGATTTGATTGGCTCCAACTGCTGCCACCCCCTTTACCTATACATTTTCTCTGGCACAGAATGTAATGGAGGAATAGGGATATGTAGTCCTTCAGTGAACCACATCCTCCTTCGACTGAAAGTCTGTCGTCAGTGAATCCTTCTTTTGCCAGTCAGAATTTCCTTGCCTCGGTCTGACCCCTGTTCCGCAGCGATGATTCATCCTGGCGAGCAGAGAGTATTGCTTTGTGATAAGCATTAATGATGCAGATGAACTAACTGTTTAATAAGACGGTTAAGAGCAGTTTTCCTGCTGAGAATGTAAGTGAATTTGGCATTTCCTGCCAGCCGTCAGAGACAAAAGCAAGGCGATCTCACATTCACTTCCGAGCTTCGCGTCGGAAATGGAGGAGAAGCATCGACTCAAGGCCACTGCTGGGACTCTATCCAGCACAAATCAGACAAGCTTTGTACTCAGGACTCATGCAAATCCAAAGCGGTGCTGGATCCTTGCTGTGAGCTGTAAATGAACAGCCAAATATTGGCTCCTAATTGAAGGCAGCAGTTGTGTGTGTGCACAGGAACGCCTGCTGTGACACTGTGGACAAACACATTAGGACACTAAGAGGCTACTTCCCCGATCACTCTCTGTTCTTTTGTCAGCACTTTCTTCTCTTCCCTTCATGTGTTCTTATTAGCCTTGGCATTGCTCTTCTCATTTCTAAATCATGTCTTGTTTGTTAAACACTAAATGGTGAAAAAATATATGTATAACAGTTTCTAAAACGGGGTTGACTGCCAGTATCTTCCTGAGGTGGATAAAAACTGATGAGTGTAAGGTGTATAATGTGCCTAAAACGCCGGCTTTCATTTTCTACTTTATGCTCAGGTCTAATCCTTCACTGTCTCCCCCCGTCAACCTCATCCTTACTATTCCATGCTGTGCAGTCCAGTGCACAGAGAGGAACCCAAAGAAAAATGACTGCTTATGAACACCCTAATGAAAATACAGTGTGTCTGTAATCGAATAGGATTATTTAAGTTTTGACGAGTAGGAATCAAGGTGCGGATAGGATAAGCGTGCCATGCCTCCAATTTCTTCAACCGCTATCAATCAACATCACCACGACGACCAGGGCATCGGGCGTTCCACCTCAATAAGAACCCATCAATGAAAGAGAACAGTGCAAAACAGAGTGGAGAAGAAGAAGAGGCAGACAGATAAAGGGAGTGCAGTATTTTGCTTAGCTTTGCATATTCAAATGTAGTAAAAATACACACATGCACCTGCAGAGATTTTTTTTTTTTTTTTTTTTTTATGCATACAGGCACACACTCTTACTCTCAGTCTTTGGCCCCAAGCCACTGAAGAGATCCCTATCCAGTTTTCTCCTGGAGCAGACCAAAGCTCTGTTGTCCTAAGGTAGGTATCAGGCTACATTTACCATCCAAACATACACATGACACCAGGGGAGTGGCGCGACCAGTCCTTAGGTTACCCCATTGTGCAGCTTATTTTGGCTTTCAGCTGAGAGAATATGTCAGGTCAGTCACAGGACACCACGCTGCTGTGAGGCCAAAAAAAAAAAAAAAAAAGAGGGAAAGTACTGTAAACAATATAATTTACGGCTGTATTACAATGTTTTTCCCCGCCTGCTTCCCTGGGTGTAATCATTAAGCCTGTATTACCACTAAAGTCCTTACCTTAAACAAATACTACTTCCATTTACTGTCAGTCTCAGTTTTTGCAGTCGACACATAAAATACTGCAAGGCCTAAGAGCAGGAAAACAAAACAAAGCCTTCGATAAAATAGGATCAGAGGCTAACATTATGCGGTGAGTGACAGAAATCAGACACAGCAGTTGTGGTCTGGGGGTTTGGCAGTGGAGGTGTTGCATCACACGGAGTACAGTATATGATACAGATGGATGGAGACAAACGCTTGAAAAATATCAGAGACGCGACAGAGAGAGAAGAAACAGAAGCTGGTAAGAGAAAGGATAAAGTACAAATATAATGGAAGAAGACAGAGAGAGGTACAGCGAGTAGGGGCAGCACCCAGTCGAAATGGGACTGTTTTTGCCTTGTTGGCAGAAGAGACACTGTCAGACAGGTCTATTTCAGAGACGCACTGTCAACGCATAGAAAGACCTGATGGTGACCTCCCATCCTTTGGGTGATGGTAAAAAGCAGAGAAGGGGAGGAAGGGTCAGTGGCATTAGTAAGAGGAAAAGTGTGGACATTTTAGGCGTAAAAGTAGGGGGTTTAAGCATCATTCTGCGAGAAAACTGGACGGTTGTTCAATAAAAAAAAAAAAATCATCTTTGACCACTATTATTAGTACCATTATCTATGTACAAAAACTGGAAAAGATACAACAATAAAAGTCGGAGAAACCATGTCACCCATTAGTTTCTGAAATGCAGTTTGAAGCAAATAGATTACGATTTGGCTGTCATCATGTTGGGTTTTTGGAGCTGGAAGTGACTATATTTGAACCAAAGAGGCGGAGCTGCAGGAACACCAGGGGGCAGGGCTAACTGCAAGGGGTCATGGGTGAGTAAGGTTGAATGTAAGTTTATGGGGCCAAGGTTTTTTGGAGCCAACGCCGGTGATCGTCATTGGTATTACAACTTTACGACTGGTACTGGCTTCATTTTGGAGATGAGCTGTATGAATAAACGATATGCAAACAACATTTGTTGAAAGAAGTCCATTGGTGACAACAACTACACCTTGGAAATGTTTTATTCGGTGCCAGGAATGTCAGGAAAAACCATGCACAAGAAAAACAAAGAGGCAGATTATCTCCAATTAAAACAGTGGTCACATTGGATGTTTGGGAATAAATAAAGACAAGATAGGCCCTTTAAAAAATACTATGTAAGGAGACAGATAAAGAAGGGACGGAGGTGGTGGAGGCAGAGGCAGTGGGGACACAAGGAGCACCAGTCAGACAGGCTGAACTGAGCCCTGGTGTCCCTCCGTCAGGCCAGCTCAGTTAGACAGAAGCAGTATTATAGTGGTCTGGGCTGGGCCAAGAGGAGGAACAATAGTCCCAGTGTGCCGGAGCCTCTGGAGCATCCTAACAGCTGGGAGATAGGAGCTCTGTCAGTGGCTCCTCTTAATGGCATGTAAAAGGGACAGTACACGTCGCAGTCACATAAATTCTCCCCGCCTTTCCCCAAAATCCCTGGCCCTCCTTCTTCCCACCTTCTGCTCATGCCAGGCAGCTATCACTCATTTCACTCTCATCCTTTTCTCCTGGTTTTATATTCTCTATTAGGATGCCCTCTGTGCCCTCCTCAACCTCCGAAAAGAGCAAGAAAAAGAGAGATATTCTTCTTGCTAGCATGAGAAATTCAGAAACTGGCAGACGATCAGAGCAATGTCAACAAATAATGGGGGTCCAAAAGCCTCAGCAGGAGGCATGCCAAAGCTCTTCTATCACAAGGGCCTATGAAACACGGGGAGAAAAAAACATGAGAACTGCAAACTGTGCAGGAATGTCACCACTTGGAGCAAAGAGTTCAGAAACAGCATCGGATAAAACTGTGACGACATGTTCTGTTCTGCTCTATTCTGGGTATACGGACATGTAGGTAAAGCCATGCGCCAAATAAAAACAAGCCACTATTTGTGTATCAGGGAGCAGGTTTACGTCTGGACCTGTTAACATTACACCTGTGTTTAATGATTTCCTGCGAGCTCTTAGTCCTGGTGAGAGTGGAGGCAACGAACACGTCAACACACTTGCAAAAAAAAAAAAAAAAAAAAGCAGTAACCCTCAACCGTAACTACTACAGTGATCTGGAAAATACACTGGATTTTGAAGGCAACTTAAAAAATCAACCAGTAGCAGATATTTTACGTAGATATAAGTGTGATCCCTCTGAGCTGCTGTGAAACTTACCCTATAGTTCCCACTCAGTCATGTGATCATTTGGATGCCACTGTTGCAGACTGATAAATTTAACAGCTGCAAGGGGCCTCGGTATGTTTTGTTCAAAAAGACTGTGCTGCTTTCACATATAGTGTTCTATGCACACATAGATAATTAGGCTTTTTGCATTTCATTACATAACTGCCCAGAAAGCATATGAGCAGAGATGTGTGGGTAATTTGTACGTTACAGAATCTGCGCTTTATTGTTTTATTATTATATGACAAACATCCTCGGACGAGACAATTAATTTTACAGTAGAGTTTATTTTGTCTTTGACCTCACCTAAAAGTAGGTGAAGATGATTTTAAAAATATGCGTACATACACACACCGCCTGCAGTCACTTCACCATCACCCACATCTACATCCCTCTTATCCCGTGTCTCTTCAGTATTAGCATCGAATTTGAATCTCGTGTTGGTACTAAAGACACCGACTGAAGTTTTACCCCGCTAGGAACACTCAAAGCAGGAACAACACCACATGTGGACTTTATCTACAGCTGTAAATGAGATGCATTCATCATAAACTACTGAACTGAAAGCATATATCCACTATGCGCTGCTCTTACACCACTTCAGTGTTTAAACAGCAAAAGCATGAAATGTGTGGAGAAAATAGTTGCCTGTGACTGACATAAAATACAAAATGTTCAGTTCAATGTAAGCCCTGACCAGACGGCATCACACGAGCTGGCATCATGTAATGCAACAAATATCTTCAAACTGTGACCAGATATAAAGGATGATGCCTGCACACCAGCCACTAAACACTGCTCTTCATGCCCACTTTTCTTGCTGTACTTGAAGTAGTACAAAGAAGGTTTCAGATTTCACAAAGCATGATTTTCACTGGGCTGAAGCTGAAGGCTACCATCCCCCATGACTGCAAACCAAGCTTGCTGGAATAGACCCCAGCCCCTATCCACTGTGAGGCAAGTCAATGCATTCTTAGTGGGAAAATTAAATCACGTCGTGCCAATGCCAGCGGTTCGTCTAATCACACTGTAGCAGAATTAGAAACTCCACCGCCAAAATGACTAATATGAAACGCACTGAAGATTATTCCTGCAGCATTCTTAATAACGTAAGATGATTCGCTGGCTATTGCAAATATTTGCTCTCCGGTTTCTCACTAGCATGATATTCCTCAGACTGAACATGTCAAGACGCTGCAGCGGGGGCTCATGCAGATGTGGAGCTTTGCACTCCTGCACAATTTCAGCAGTCTTATTATCAAAATGCACGCTTATTCATGCACAAACACACATATAGTGGGTGCTTTTAAAGGGTTTGGAGTACTTTGCAGTCCTAATCTTGTCAACATTGCCACGTTTGTCACCTGTGCACTGGGTTAATACGGTAATGTTACAGTCAGTGATGGCCAGGCAGTGTTGGATTACCAAGACCGTTATTAGTGCAGTTTAAGTTTAATGTTATTCGTTGAAACCAGGCGCTCCTCCGCTTATATATGCCGCGTATTTTCACTGTACCATTACAAAAGTCGCATCTTGAGTTAAAAAATATGAACATCAGTGCCAAACATACATAATGTCCAAAAAAATTTAAAAAAAATACCTGATTCGTTTTTGGCGTTCTTCTTATTTTCTATCCATCCCTACTGTGCAGCAGAGCAATCCAGCGTGTCAAAGCATTTAAATCCCCGGGTCGAGTCCATGATTGTACTGTCTCTGATATCACTGTTAAAATAAATGCACTCCTGCTGGAAGAGGCGGCGGCGGGGAAGAATCCAGGCACTTTTTCCAGAGGGATTTTCTGGAGAGATGTTGATGAAATGTGGAATAAACCGGGTCCTATCAGGCTGGCGGTGGGTGTTATAGCATATCAATAACACGTAAATTCAGTCGTTCGAGGGGTAAAATGTGCTTTCCGCTATTAAAACACAAAGAAATGACGTTTATTCGTAAGACATTATCCCCATTACAGTTAGTGATAATGGTACGTACCACTCTATTGTTGGGGCGCTAGAAAGCGTCCCATGCAACTGCTGTGCTCGTGGAGGCTGGAGGATAACGTGCAGTATTGGGTAGGTGTATCAGTCCGTCACGTTGTCTTGCCCAATCGATTGCAAGTAAGGATGTCAATTTTCACTCACTGTTCATCACATCATGCAATCACACAATTAATACAAAGTATATTCCCTCGGTTTCAATAAACTCTATTTTTACGAAGCGTCTCAGTCGTTTCAGATTTTAAAATAACACTTCTGACATTAGAGGAGGTAGCTGAAGACTTTCATTATTATTACTATTACAGATTAATTAAAATTTTCTTTAAAACTTAGAAGGTCCCCAAACTACTCCAAGTACTGTCTAAAACATGTTATTTTAGGTGTTAGTGCTTTATTTGCAGTCCAGAACAAAAGATTAAACAAATTACACTGATATAACATGTAAATAAGCAGGTCATGTGAGAAGTTGTAGAAAATGTTTTGTTTTTTCAGCACTGACCGTCCGTAACACAACTATTTGCCTTTTTCGATGTAAGGTTTATTGAGCTATTGTTTTATATTTAGCAAAGATTTTTTTTAAAGTAAGTATTCATGTGGTTTTATAACTGACTAGCTCACTGAGTGACAGCTCAAATTAATAATTTATTTTAACGTCATACCGGAAGTACGGCCCTCCTACTTCTGCTAGATTCACAACATACAATATGTCTGCCGCCATATGTTCCCTCGCTTCGTACGGTAGCGATTCTGATTCTGAAAATGAGTCGGAATCTAACACTAGTGCTGAGAAAGTGGACCCGGACGCCACGGCTCATCTTAAACCTTTGCAGTCTGGCTCAGTGATGACTTTAGCCGTGCTCAACTCTGCTCCGGAGGTCGCCGTTAAGGTAAGCTAAGATAGCTAGCTAACTTTAGCTACCTGTATACGTTATGAGTATAATTGTTACAAATAGACAATACTCCTAATTGTGCTCATCTTTACTACCCTTTATCACATAACACTTTAGGTGGTCTTAACTGTTAACATAAAGCGAACCTATGAATATATTACGTGTACGTTAAGCTGTTGTTATTATCAATGTCACTAAAGAATGATTGTAGCATCATATTATAAGACAAGTGGCCTCTGTGTACGTGCGTGTGTATCCGCTTTTTACCTAAAAATCCAGACTGAGCTAACCTTTGCCGAGAGGTTATTCAAATGAAAATGCCAGTGTAAATATGTGTATACTAGCGCTTTGACCCACAGGTTCTAGAAGCCGTCATTACTGTATGACTTCATCACATTCACGTTGCTTGACGACTTGACTAAGTCTTACTTACTACTGTTGTAACACAGATTTTATCTCAGGTGTGTCTCTGTCACATTTGACTTTCCTCTGATTCAAACTCTTGTAACTGCTGCCGTGGCTGTCATTACAGCACAGCAAAATGACGACGTCCCAAAAATTGACCATGTGACGTTTCCCAGTTGTAGTTGTCATGACAACATAGCAACATAACATATGCTCCTTATGGAGGAAACGTGGGTGTCTGTGTTAAAACTGACAAACCACCTCTCAAACAAAATGCTGTCAATCCATAACTGTACAGCCTATCTCAAAAATTCTTGCAGGTGAGGCTTGTGGTTAGTTTTCTGAACATATTGATGAAATGTATAAAAAAAAAAGCCAGAACTGAATAACTACTGATTGTGAGTAAGTGGAATTAGTCAAATATGTTAGTGACAGAAATGTAACATTGGAATGAATGAGAGAAAAATCGGCACTTTGCGCTTAGAGGCCTATAGATCGAAAACTAAATGTTTTAAGATTAAAATGTGAATAGCCTTTGAAAGAAAAGAGTTTTTCCAACATTTTGTTAAGAGTGGGGACGATTTCAGCCAATCAGCTGTCAGCATTCTGTTTTTTGTGTATGTGTATGGGGTTAGGTTTTGAGCGCTGTAAGCCCATTGTAATATGAAAAACAACTAATAACTCCAAAAGTATTGGTTGTATCAATAAGCTGTTTTCGCCAGTGTGATCCTTGACTCAAAATACATAAGTACCGCAAACGGCAAAGGCTAGCTCTCTCCAGTTTTTCGGTTATAAAGCGGATACACACAGGCAGACGCTCTGAGGCCTTCTAGCATTAGGATATAGATTTACAAAACAAAACGAAGGCCATCAATATATTAAAAGCCAAGTGTGATGTTTTAATGACGTATTGCGTGTGCGACCCAGAGGCTACCTCTTTATACATGCGTGCATGTGTCTCGGGCATCACATAAAATCCGGGAAGAGCTGACTGCTGCAGTTTGGCATACTTATGCATTTTTGGTCAAAGAAGAGACTAGCAAACACGGCAAGTTGATAGGACCAATATTTTGGGAGATATTAGTAATTTTGGAATACAATAGCCTTACAATCATGTTGCTATGCCCAGAACGTTTTGGCGGTGACTGCTGGACAAATGCGGTACAGCATGCATAAATACACAACAGCATAACAGCTCCCACATCTAGAACCTGTGGATCCCCACCAGTCAACGCGCTCTTAACTTATAAACTTAGTGGCACGCAGGAGGTAGTTATAGCTATAGCTGACAATGTTGCTATCCAGAAAAATCAACCAGGAAATAAATACTAGTGTTTTTACTGCTAACATTTCATATAGGTATGTTTTGTTTGCCCTTTTACTAAACATTATGTATATTTTCATTTCAGGAGGCTGTTGAAACTGGCTCACACCTGGATCCTTCTTTGAAAGAAGTCACTTATAATCCAACCTATGAAACCATGTTTGCACCAGAGGTAAGTTTCATAATCAACAGAAGTGAAATACACCTTGAGATACTGCTTTACTTATGTAATACATGTATATTGTCTATTTCTAATCTAGACCTGATCCTTTTCACATTAGTCAACAAGGTGAAAGTTTTCAAATGTTAAATGTCTACATGGGTTAAACTAGCTACACATATCTATATATTAAAAGCCAAGTGGCCTCTGTGTGCGTGCATACATCTAGAACTGATGTATCCCCCCCACGGGTCAACACACTAGTTAAGCTTGAATACTGACAGGTATTTTGTTTTCTCCTAGTTTGGGCCTATGAACCCATTTAAAACTCAGCAGATGGCTGCTCCAAGGAACATGTTATCTGGTTATGCAGAACCTGCTCATGTCAACGATTTTATGTTTGAACAACAGAGGAGGACTTTTTCCACCTATGGTAAGATACTGTGTGACCTTTGTTGATTGATTGCTGTGATCAATGCATTGACCTTGTTTAAATTTTAATGTGCTGCTTTACGACTCTCCACTATGCTAATAGGTTATGCTTTAGATCCATCTGTGGACACACACCAAGTATCCACTAATGCCTACATTGGAGCAGTGGACGAGGCTGAGAAAAATAAAGGTAATGACGAATAACATTGTGTCTAGTTTAAATTTATTGCACGAATCAGATGTAATTAAATATATCAATTAATAATGTGCATTATCTTTTTTATTAGGGCTAACTGTGTTTGAGAGTGGACATAAAAAGTCAGAGAAAAGGAAAAAAATCAAAGGTGGAGATGCAGGAGAGATTGAAGGTTTCCTTGGACCATGGGCAAAATATGTAGATGAGAAGGATGTGGCCAAACCATCAGAGGTAATGCTTAATCCACCACATAACTGTGCCATTTCTTCATGGATGTTTGTTGTAAAAACACAGTGATTTCCAGTGTTTATATTAAGAATGAGCAATAGGATTTCTTTATACGGCCAGGGTTTTCTGTAGGTTTTCAGACAGCCGAGGGGCCATCTGGGTTGCAGTGTTTTAAGGGGAAGTCCAAGTTACACAGTAGGGGCATTTTGGCATCCACCTGGATGAAGTTCAACATTTTTCAGCGAAGAAACCCATAGGTTGACATTGTGGACCAATTTTTCTCATCATATCTCTGTGTAAAAGTTAGAGCATATACTTAAGAACATCCCATACAGCTGTGACCATTAGATGTGGGAAACGTTATTTAGCTAGTTTTGATGCTCCCCACAAACTGCATCAGCATTCCATTGTGTACGTATTAATGTGACTTAGCTGATGCCTGACATGTCTTGGGTTCTGCATCTGAGCTTCATCATGAAAACCCTGATCTCAGAAGATAGCTCTCTGTTATTGTGATGAATTTTTTTGAACAGGATGAGCAGAAAGAGCTGGATGAGATCACAGCCAAGAGGCAGAAGAAGGGAAGGAATGAGGAAGAGGCTCCAGGAGAGGAGAAGACCATTCTTCATGGTACCGTGGTCTTCTTTAATGTACACATTTTAAAAATGTCCTTTTCCATCAGTTTGTAAGTGTTACATATCTATATACTGCCACCTTTTTATGCAAAATTTTGTCTTTTGTCATTTCCACAGTTAAAGACATGTATGACTACCAGGGCAGGTCATACCTCCATGTCCCACAGGACGTGGGCATCAACCTGCGCAGTGCAGAGGCCCCAGACAAGTGTTACCTGCCTAAAAAACAGATTCATGTCTGGTCTGGACACACCAAGGTCAGTGGAAAAGACCATAAAGTGTATTTATGTTTATGTCATACAATCCAATAATTACCAAGATTCCTAGATACAAGCATTTTAATGGCTTTCTACTTGGGAGTTTTTGTAATTTAGTCAGCAGTTTGACGTCTGTCTAAGATTCAAGCCCAGAATCTTCTTGCAGAGGTGTCTGTGTACGCTTAGAGAGAAAATTCCATTATGCAGTCTTTTCAGTCAGTAAAAACCTCCTGGGTGCTTTAGAATTAAAATGATAACACATCCGTATACAAGCAGCTTGTTCCTGAGACTAGATCCGAGATTATTCTGTCTCATTCAAGACACTATCTTTATAATTCAAATATAAAGGCAAACACTGGGTTATTTCAGGAAAGATCTGATTCAAGCCTCAGATCTACCAGCCTGCTTCAGGGAGCGAGAAATCACTCATGTCTTAAATTGCCTTCTATCCTTTTTGTGCAGGAAGTTACAGCCTTCAGAGTCTAATTTGAGATACAAAGAGGTTTGAAAAGATAATAAGTGAGGGGAAGTGCTGATGTTGAGATAATAGATGGCCCATAGAGTGCCACAGAAGTTTTACGAATTTGTCACGTCTTATTTGAGAAAGTTTGGTAACTTGAAAAATGTCCTCAAAATTGTAATACTTGACACAAAGACTGTCTCGGTTTTCGTAGCGTCGCCGTGTAGCAATTACCTGTCTTGAAAACTGCCATTCTAACAAAGACGCTTTAGACCCAAATGTTCTTGGAAAGTATTCCTATATTTTAGACAAGGAGGCTTATGGTTCATCGTTTGTACTTTTCAGGGCGTCAGTGCGATCAGACTGTTCCCCAGCTCTGGTCATCTACTTCTGTCCTGCTCCATGGACTGCAAGATCAAGGTAAATATTCTGATTAAAAAATGTAACCTTCAGTTTTATATTAATTTAGTCATCAGTTTTGTCATTACTGCGCAGTTGTTAATATCATCTATGATCCATATACAATGCGTGGTTAGCCACTTTTTGGAAGTTCATACACTAGCAGTCAAAAGTTTGGACACACCTTGTCATTTAAATGAGATGAGATGGAGCGCAGATGGCCAACCAGTGCTCAGCATCACTGGGAACTCCTTCTAGACTGTTGGAGAACATTTCAGGTGACTACCTCATGAGGCTCATCCAGAGAAAGCCAAGAATGTGCAAAGCAGTAATCAATGCACAGGGTGGCTGTTTTGAAGAATCTAAAATATAAAACATGTTTTGAGTTTTGTCACACTTTTTTTTTTAACTCCATAATTCCGTATGTGTTCATTCATAGTTTCAGTGAGAAGCTACAATGTAAATAGTCATAAAAATAAAGAAAAACCAGGTATGTCCAAACTTTTCACTGGTAGTGTATATGGGTACATGTATTTATTTATTGTTTTGAATACCAATAATTACTAAACATCATGTTTCTGTTCTAATGTCCTTTCTACAGTTATGGGAAGTGTACAATGAGAGGAGATGCTTCAGGACATTCATTGGTAAGTAAGCGATATTGAACTTGAAAATCAGTGGAAAAATTCTTACTAGAAAGTTGCCACCAGTGTAAAAAATTTTTTGTTTCTAATTAGCAACGGCTGATCAGTGAACATGCTGACATGAATTATGCTAAAGCCTGAAATGCACCCTGCCGTTTGGGAAATACACGGTAATGACAGACTGTGAGTTCAGCATTACTGAGCGCTAATAACATGTCTGCTGACCGATGACAGAAAGTGTGGACTTTTTTTGGAGTAGAGAGGGCCTGGAGAGGTTAGGGTAATGCATGCAGGTCACTCTTACTCCCTTCTCAGAGACAGCACGCTGTCAGAATAGAGATTGTTTGCAGTCGTGGTTCTGCTTGTCAGCTCCTTCACAGATTATGCATAATTCAGCAGCCCAGGGGCCGATGGGAACGAGGGGCAAGGGGAGGGCACAAGAGACAGAGAGGAACCGGCGAGCGAGAAGAGAGGCACGGCTAAGGAGTGAATAAACAGGAAGAGTGAGGATGGATGAGGGGTTTGAGAATAGCAGAAGACAGACGGAGCAGACTCTTCATCAGAAGTGTTAGAAACTAGAGGCTGTAAGGTGGAGAGCATGTAAGGTTTCACTCGGTCGCTGCTTTATGTTCGTTTACTGTCTGATGATATTTACTGTGTCTATGACAAGAGAAGAAGAGGTGTTACTGTCATGTACGTTTGGTTGATCTCAGGTGTTTTTATTTAATTTTTTCTTTGTATATTCATGTCACAAGTTAAAGAGTCCCAGTTTTATTATCATGCTAAAGCCAACGGTTAAATTGAATGGATACTTATTTTGTGTATTGCAACAATAATCTACACACCCTTGTAGTCTTTCAGTGCGTGTTACTTATCAAAAATGCTAAAGCAACAAAGAACAGTTCCATTACATTAGGCCGGGGGACGTGCATGAGTGAATATGCATGTCATTGTGTGTTCATGTTTGGATGCAGCCCGGGACAAAGGCTATGCTTGATTACTCGTGTGCTTTGCTCTCAGTAGTTTGTGTATCTGGTGAGTCCCCGCAGAAACGCATACATCACGGAGGCTTTCTGCGGCGCTGGCAGTGCCTTTGGTCTGCCAGCAAGCCGGGTTAGACTAAGCAAGCAGGCAGGCAAGCGCTTAGCCTCAGTGGGCTCTGTTATCGCCGCGGAAACAGTGTAGCCCTGATAAAAGCGGCTTTAACAAGGGAGGTGTCTGAGTGCACTGAGCCCACAGGGAATACACATCACCTACATGCCATGAGAAAAAGCCAAAGGGCTGCAAAGATTGAAGCGAGGGAAAGAATAAGAAAAGGTGAAGAACAGTTGAAACGACAGATGATTCCTCCTCCTTTTCTAAGATCCTCTCCCAGCTCATTTAAAGATTACCTTTCCCTCCTCTCCCAAAGCCTACTTTATCCGCCTTCCACAACATCCCTTATTGCTCTTAAAGGTGGAGTAAGCAGTTCCTGAGACAGACGGATGTTTGAATGCACCTGTCACACAAACCCCGCTGCTCCCTTTAGTGCTCCTTAAGCAGTTCTGTCCCCCAAATTTGTGGATGCACATTGCAGTCTCGTTGTCTTAGAATAAGCGTCGGGCCACGATGAAATGTTTCAAAACCGTTTGATATGAAGCCAACCATCGGACTGAACTAGTATCCCAGTAGGTGAGCTCATCCTAGAGTAGAAATAAGACTCCCTGAACCCATGAATGACAGTTCCAGCCCACTTGGTTGCAGTAATGCACCTCTAATCTGCACTGGCAACTACTAATAAATGCTGAATATTGAAGAAGAAGAAGCAGGAGCAACACAGCACTGTCAACACTGGCTTTGCATAACCAAATCAGCACTGCATGGTGTCTGTGTTTTTTGCTTACCTCTATCATCTGCTGCCTGGTCATTATAATGCACTTGTAGTCTCTCGTGTCTCTTCTTGCGTCAAAAAGCACATAACGTCCTAGTCAACAGACACAACATGCACGCTGCGCATCCCCTTCCCTCCTCTGAAATGTGGTCTTTCTGTACGTTACTGACTTTGTCTCAGCAGTGCATTTTCACAGCTTATTAACTAACAAACATAATATTATGATTGCCACACTGTCATATTGCTTATGACTAATGCAAAGAACACGTATTAGAGATGCAAAGCTGGATTGAGCATTGTGATGCTGTCAGTACAGGCTGCTGATGTGGGAAACTTTTTCATTTGCTAGAAATGCCATGATATCAGCTCAGCCAGTTTGCATAAATCAACCTGTTTCAAGCTCCTACACTGGAAATTAACAGAACATTAATTACAATAGTCAGCGCACAAGCATCAAGATACTATTTCTAACACTTCCTGTTGTCACACTAGTGGGAGACAATCTGCAAAGTTTCAACTCCAAAATCCCATATCAAATGGACCAATGTAACTACTGTATTTTTTACAGTGTTGCCTCGTGGGTTGTTTATAGCATTGATGTTGCTGGCCTAGCCAGTGTATTGAAGCCTGTTTTCAGCACAGCACAAACCACTGTAACCTGCAGGAGATTCTGTGGCATTATTTGCTGCTACAGAGGAGCATAAAGTCACAGTAGCTGCAAACTTAATTCAGACAGTCTCCTGACATCCTTCCTGAAGAAATGAAAGAGAGAAAAATTATTCTGAAAGGAATTGAATCTCTGCACTAACTTAATGAGCTTTTGATTTTATAGCTATCGTCTAAATGTGTTATAATATTGGTCCAAAATGAGGAAAAATGCACAGTTTTCAATCCAATAAAAACCTGCCTCACTGACTAAAGCCTTCAGAGAGTTAGGGTAAACTCATAGTTTGGTTGGAATGAGCTTAGGGGTTATAAAGAGGCGAAGAGAACTGTGATCATAACATCACATCAGGCAGCCTTTTAGATTAGATTCATCAACTCCACCTTTAACCAGGTTTCATATTCCTCAAATGAATGAACGTCGAAGGAAAGCAGTTTGCAAAGATTTGGTAAAAAGACTGAAGACTGTGAACCGGTTTTGTTTCCTAAATTGAATTGATGTTGTTCTTCAACTGTGTAATTTTCCTCTCGTTCTGTTAGGTCACAGCAAAGCAGTGCGAGACATTTGCTTCAACAACAGCGGGACACAGTTTCTCAGTGCTGCCTATGACCGCTACCTTAAACTGTGGGACTCTGAGACAGGTGGATATCATCAGACTCTTCACACATGTTCATGTTGACACACACATGCACTGTATCCAAAACTGACTCAAATTCTGATGAGAAGTGCCATCGATAACCCCATGTCTGTCCAAAATATCTGCATCTGTAATGGTCAGTCTAATTCCTCACTGCCACCTGTTCCCCAACTCCAGACTGCCAGTCCAGCAGGGGGCAGGCAAGAGTTAAAACCCCCACTTGTTACCAACAGGATCTCCTTTGAAACCTCATCATCCCACTGCTTCTAAAACATTTTTCTCACTCCAGTGTTAAACCCATGTTTACTTTTTACTGACTAGATTTCACAGTTTGTATGAGTGTAACTTTATTTATATAATTTACTTTACATTTGTCCTAAAGCAGTTAAATTTACCAGCAGCAGTACTTGAATTATCACACATTTTGATGCTGCGGTGGAGAGTCTGTCTGAATCATATTGTACAACCATTTCACTTCCTGCTTTCCCGTTACTGCTGGTGGTAACGTCATTTTTGGTGATTCACCTCTCCTCAGTGAAAACAAGAGCAGTAATATTTCAGTCTAAAAGCTTACCTGCCCGCAGAGACAGAGCGAAGTCTTTTGCTTTACATTTGAAACAATTTGTGTGTGCCTTTGTGGAAAACCACGTGGATTATTCTGGAGCTCTGATTTTCAATTTGCTTTCCCTCCAAAGGCCAGTGTATCTCACGCTTCACCAACAGGAAGGTGCCATACTGTGTCAAGTTCAACCCGGATGAGGACAAACAGAACCTGTTTGTGGCTGGCATGTCAGATAAGAAGATTGTTCAGGTAAATCTGGTGTTTTCTGCACCGCAACCAATTCAGTTCATTGGTTTCATGTGCTTTTCCCACCTGGCCCAGCGGATGCACACATGAATATACCTCCGCGCCCACAGGAGCATAAAATACACTCGTCTCATCTTCCAGCTCAAGTGTGTGTAGTTTAGTATTGCATGAGGTTCAGTGGCTGACAGGACTAGAGCAAGTCATTAATCACAGCCAGCATTAAAGACACAAAGGTGAAAAAGTACGGAGACCATGACTACGCTGTCAGACTGTAAGATGAAATGATTTTAGAACAAGTTATCCCCAAACTTTATCGAAGAGATATATTCTCTCCGGTAACCTAGTTTCATGTTTTCACTCTTCAGAATCTGAGAACGACCATAAAAAAAGCAATATTTACTGTGTTTTAATTGAAAATAAGTCAAAATGTTGACTATTACAAGCCCCCCCCCACCCCCACCCCCCTC